>PISX010013756.1:0-55524 GCA_004024625.1 Mellivora capensis | reverse complement strand
ATGATACCCTCTAGTTCCATCCATGTCGTTGCAAATGGCAAGATTTCATTTCTTTTGATGGCTGCATAGTATTCCATTGTGTATATATACCACATCTTCTTTATCCATTCATCTGTTGATGGACATCTAGGTTCTTTCCATAGTTTGGCTACTGTAGACATTGCTGCTATAAACATTCAGGTGCACGTGCCCCTTCGGAGCACCACGTTTGTATCTTTAGGGTAAATACCTAGTAGTGCAATTGCTGGGTCATAGGGTAGTTCTATTTTCAACTTTTTGAGGAACCTCCATGCTGTTTTCCAGAGCGGTTGCATCAGCTTGCATTCCCACCAACAGTGTAGGAGGGTTCCCCTTTCTCCGCATCCTCGCCAATACTTAGAAATTTATAACATTGAACATCTTTACTGGAAAAGAATGGTTTCAAATCAATGACCTCAGCTTCTAACTTAAGAAACTAGGAAAAGAAGAGCAAATGAAATCCAGAAGAGCCAAAGAAAGGAGCTGGTAAAGAAAGGAGATGGTAAAGATTAGAGTAGAAATCAATGAAATAGAAAATAGAAAAACAAAGTCATTGAAATGAAAATCTGGTTCTTTGAGATCTGTAAAATTGATAAGCCTCTAAGAGAAAGAAAGGGAGAAGATGCCAATTTTCAGGAATTACCAGTTCCCAATACTGTATCAGAATGAGAGAGGTAACATCGCTGCAGATTCTATAGCTATTAAAGGAATATTATGAATAATTTCATACCAATATATTTGACAACTTAGAAGAAATGGACAAATTCCTTGAAAGATAACAAACTGTCAAAATGATTACCCCAAATTGATCTTTAGATTTGGACAATGTCATTCAGAATCCCAGCAGAAGGTTTTGTTGTTGTTGTTTTGGTAGAAATTGACAAGCTGAATCAAAAGTTCGTATGGAAGTGTATAGGACCTAGAAGAGTCAAACTGACTTGGGAAAAGATGAACAGAGTAAGAGGAACTACACTGCCTGCTTTTAAGGTTTATTTGTAAAGCTATAATAATCAAGCCAGTGTGATACAAGCATCAAGATAAACAAATAGATCAGTGAAACTGAGTAACAGAGTCCGTAAATAGATTCACACATTAATTAATTCTTGACAGAGGTACAAAGGCAGTTCATTTGAAAAGGATAATTTTTTAAAATAATGGTTAAACAGTTGGATATCCATATGCAGAATAATGAACTTTGATCTATACTCTACACTATATTTAAAAAGTAACCCAAAGTAGATCATATACCTAAACATAAGATGCAAAACTATAAACTCTTAGAAAAAAAATCTTTGTGACTTTGGTTAGACAAAGATTTCTTACATGCTATTCCAAAAGCATAATACATAAAAGAAAAAAAAAAGATAAATTGGACATCAACATTGAGAACATGTGGCCTTCAAAGATACTTTTAAGGAAATAAAAAGCCACAGACAAGTAGAAAATTTCTGAAAATCACATGTCTGATTTAAAAAAAAAGTTGTGTCCAAATTGTATAAAAGAAGTCTTTAAGGCCAGATAAGAAACAATCCAATTAAAAAATGGGTAGATGATTTAAATAGATATTTCGCAAAAGAAGGTACACACAGTGCAAAAAAAGCACATGAAAAGATGATTAACAACATTAGTCATTAGAAAAATGTAAACTAAAACGACAACATTGAATCATGCTGTTGGAATGTCAAAAGTTTAAAATATTGACCATATACCATGTATAGGTGAAGTGGAACAACTGGCGCTCTCATGTGCTGCTGTGGGAATTTCATAGTGTCATTTATCAGGTTGGGGAAGTTCCTTGCTATTCCTAGTTCAATGTTTTTATTATGAAAGAGTGTTTGGTATTTCACATGCTTTTTCTGCATCTATTGAGATGATCATGTGGGTTTTAATCCCTTATTGTAGTTGTGTGGTATATTACATTAATTAATTTTGAGGTATAAACCAACCTTGCATTGTGGCATAAATCCCACTTGGTCATAGTGTATAATCCTTTTTATATGTTACTGGATTCTGTTTGCTAGTATTTTGTTTACGATTTTTGCATGTGTATATTCACGAGAGATATTGGTCTATTTTTTGGTGATATCTTTGTTTGGTTTTGGTATGAGAATAATAGTATATCAAAGAGTGAGTTGGTTAGTGTTCCCGGAATTGAGATGACCATGTGGGGTTTTCCCCACCTTTGTTTTTGTCATGTGATCTGGTACACTGAAATAAAATTTTTTTTTTTTTTAATGTTGAATCTCTCTTGAATTCCTGGGTTAAATCCTGTTTGGTCATGGTGTATAATCTTTTTACTGCATTGTTAGATTTGGTTTGTTAGTATTTTGTTGAGAATTTTTACATCTATCTTCATAGGAAATGTAAGTCTGTAATTTTTTTTTAAGATTTTATTTTTTTTAAGATTTAATTTTTTTAAAAGAATTTATTTTTAATATTTTAAGATTTTTTAAGATTTTATTTATTTGACAGACAGATCACACATAGGCAGAGAGGCAGGCATAGAGAGAGGAGGAAGCAGGCTCCCTGCTGAGCAGAGAGCTCGATGCAGGGCTTGATCCCAGGACCCTGGGATCATGACCTGAGCTGAAGGCAGAGGCTTTAACCCACTGAGCCACCCAGGCACCCCGATGGGAGGTTTTTGATTACTGATTGAATCTCTCATAGAAATCTGTTCTGAGGGATGCCTGGGTGGCTCAGTTGGTTGAGCGGCTGCCTTCGGCTCAGGTCATGATCCCGGGGTCTTGGGATCAAGTCCCACATTGGGCTCCTTGCTCGGCGGGGAGCCTGCTTCTCCCTCTGCCTCTGCCTACCACTCTGTCTGCCTGTGCTCGCTCGCTCTCTGTCCCTCTCTCTCTGACAAATAAGTAAATTAAGAAAAAAAAAGAAATACCAATATTTAAAAAAAAAAAAGAAATCTGTTCTGATTTTCTAGTCTTTCTGAGTCAGTTTTGATAGTTTGTATCTTTTGAGAAGTTTGTCTATTTCTTCTAGATTATCAAAATTGTTGGTGCAGTTGTTCATAGCATTCCTTGATAACACTTTTTATTTCTGTAAGGTCAGTATTAATGACCTGTTTTTCATTCTTGATTTTAATAATGGCAGTTTCTCTTTTTTCTCTTGGTCAGTCTAGCTAAATGTTTGTCAGTTTCATGGATCTTTTAAAAAAACCAGTCTGCTCTTGGTTTTATTGATTTTTGTATATTGTTTTCTAATTATTTCATTTGTCTCTAATTTTTATTTCCTTTCTTCTGCTTGTGTTCTGTTGGTTTTCTTTTTATTGCTGCCCTATGATGGAAACTTAGGCTCTTGATTTGAGATCTTTGTCATTTTTAAATACAGGCTTTTGGAACTATAAATTTCCCACTAAGCACTGTTTTGACTTCATCCTGAAGTATTTTTAAAATTTCTTTTATGAGATGCCTTCGTGACTCAGGTCATGGTCCTGGAGTCCTGGGATTGAGCCGTATGTTGGGTTCCCTGCTCAGTGGTGAGTCTGCTTCTCCCTCTCAGTCTTCCTCTCCCTCTGCCCCTCTTTCCCACTCATGCTCTCTGTCTCTCAAATAAATAAATAAAATATTTAAAAGAAAAATTTCTTTTATGATTTCTTTGACTCATTGGTTATTTAGAAATGTGTTAGTTTCCACATATTTTTGAGTGTCTTAAGTATCCTTCTGTTATTAATTTCTAATTCCATTACATTGTGGCCAGAGATCATAATTTGTACAATTTCAGTTCTTTTAACTTTATTGAGGCTTGTTGAGATAGACCTTTATTGAGGCTTTATTGAGGCTTTATTGAGATAGACCTTTATTGAGGTCTATCTCTGAAGAATGTTCCATGTGTACTTAATGTTTATCCTGCTGTTGGGTGGAATAATTCTATAGATGTCTGTTAAGTCTCTTTAGCTTATGGTTGTTCAAGTCTTCCTTTTTGATGTTCTGTTTAGTTCTATTCATTATTAAATACAACAGATAGTTTCTGCTTCATGTTATTTTGGGCTCATTATTAGTATGCTCTCTGTGTGTATACTTGTTCTATATTCCTGGTTGATAGACATTTTACCATTGTAAAATATTCTTCTTTATCTGTAGACTTGTTTTAAAGTCTATTTTGTCTGGTATTAGTATAGCTACTCTAGCATTTTTATGGTTGGTTTTTCCATGATATGTCTTTTTCTGTCCTTTTACTTTCACCCTGTTTTTATATTTGAATCTAAAGATTGCCTACTACAGATAGCATATTGTTGGATCTTGTTTGTCATCTAGTTTGACAGTCTGCCTTTTTTTTTTTTAAGGATTTTATTTGAGAGGGAGAAATCACAAGTAGGGGGGTTGGAGAGGCAGAGGGAGAGGGAGATGTAGTCTCTCCACACTGAGCAGGGAGTCCGACATGGGGCCTGATTCCAATCCGAGCTGAAGATAGATGCTTAACTGACTGAGCCACCAGGCATACCTGCCTTTTTTTTTTTTTTAAGGTTTATTTATTTTAGAGAGAGAGACTCCCTGCTGAGTGTGGAGCCTGATGTGGGGCTGAGTCTCACGACCCATGAGTTCAGGACCTGAGCCAAAACCAAGAGTCAGATGCTTATCGACTGAGCATCGACTGAGCCATCCAGGTGCCCCAACAGTCTGCCTTTTTTTTTATTGTGTTTTTTTAGTTAACATACAATGTATTATTTTCCTCAGGGATACAGGTCTGTGAATCATCAGTCTTGCACAATTAACAGCACTCAGCATAGCACATACCCTCCCCAGTGTGTATCACCCAGCCACCCTATCCCTCCTTACGCCCATCCTATCCAGCAATCCTCAGTTTGTTTCCTGAGATTAAGGGTCTCTAATGGTTTGTCTCTAATGGTTTCTCCTCCCTCCCTCCTCAGTCCTATCTTGTTTCATTTTTCCCTCCCTTCCCCCCACAACCCCCAGCCCTGCTTGATCAAATTCTTTATATCAGAGAGATCATATGATAATTGTCTTTCTCTGATTGACTTATTTTGCTTAGCATAATACCCTCTAGTTCCATCCATGTCATTGCAAATGGCAAGATTTCAGTTTTTTGATGGCTGCATAGTATGCCATTGTATATATAATACCACATCTTTTTTATCCATTCTTTTGTTGATGGACATCTAGGCTCTTTCCATAGTTTGGCTATTGTAGATATTGCTGCTATAAACATTCGGGTGCACGTGCCCCTTTGGATCACTACATTTGTATCTTTAGGGTAAATACCCAGTAGTGCAATTGCTGGGTCATAGGGTAGCTCTATTTTCAACTTTTTGAGGAACTGCCATACTATTTTCCAGATTGACTGCACCAGCTTGCATTCCCATCAGTAATGTAGGAGGGTTCCCCTTTTTCCATAGTCCTCGCCAATACCTGTTGTTTCCTGACTGGTTAATTTTAGCCATTCTGAACAGTCTGCCTTTTAATTATTTAATCTCCTTATGGATTTAATGTTGTTATTTATATAGTTGGATTTTTGCTGCCATTTTACTTTTTGTTTTCTATATGACACATTTGTTTTTTGCCCTTCTGCTCCTCTGTTCCCTTTTTACTACTCTTTTTTATTGACTGTTTTCCAGTATAACATTTTAATTTAATGATTTTTTTTCAGTTTCTTTTAAAAAGTAATTTCTTAGTGGTGGGTCTCAGAATTGCATTCAGATTTATTCTAACTTAAGTCCAGTGAAATATAGAACTATTACTTCTATATATATTTATTTTCTCTTATTTATTTATTTTTTTTTAAGAGGGAGAGTGTGTGCAAGTGGGGCAGGGAGAGGGGCGGAAGGAAAGGGAGAGAGAGAATCTTAGGCAGCCTCCGTGCACAGCATGGACTCCAGACACAGGGCTGGATCTCATGACCCTGAGACCTGACCTGAGCTGAAATCAAGTCATATCTATCTGTGTTACCAACACAACAGTACATTGCTGTAATTGTTACTTTATATAACTTTTTGCTTTTTTTTTTTTTTAAGATTTTATTTATTTATTTGACAGAGAGATTACAAGTAGGCAAGAGAGGCAGGCAGGGAGAGAGAGGAGGAAGCAGGCTCTCCGAGGAGCAGAGAGCCCGATATGGGGCTCGATCCCAGGACCCTGGGATCATGATCTGAGCCGAAAGCAGAGGCTTTAACCCACTGAGCCACCCAGGTGCCCCTACTTTTTGATTTTTTAAAGAAGCTGACAAGTTTATAGAGTTTGTTATATTAACTCAATTATCATTTCTGATTATCTTTATTTTTTGCTAGGTTTTAGATTGTCATCTTGTGTCATTTTCTTACCCTAGTACAGCTTTGTTCCTATATCTCCTTTGTGCTCTTATTGTCAAATATATTATATTTCTATATGTTAGGCCCACAAATAAAATTATGTACTTGTTTTATGTAATTGCTTTTTAAATCATTTAAGAGATGCTATTTTTACTGTCTTTTATAATTACGTGGTTGTCTTTACTAGCATTCTTTTGTGTGTGTGTGTTTATATTACCATTTGGGCTCACTCTTGATTGTGAAGAACTTCCATTAGTTTTTTTTTTTTCTTTTAAAGATTTTATTTATTTAAGAGAGAGAAAAAGAGAGAACAAGTGTGGGGGAGGGGCAGAGGGAGAGCAAGAAGCAGACTCCCCACTGAGCAGGGAGCCCGGCAGTGAGGGGCTTGATCCCAGGACCCAGAGATCATGACCTGAGCTGAAGGCAGACACTTAACCGACTGAGCCACCCAGGTGCTCCTCCACTAATTTTTCTTGTAAGGCTGGTCTGCTGCTAACTAATTCAGTTTTTGTTTATTTGAGAATGTCTTTGTTTCACCTTCACTTTTGAAATTTTTTTTACTTATCTGAGAGAGAGAGTGAGAGCGAGCGCACAAGCTGGAGAGAGAGGCAGAGGGAGAAGGAGAAGGAGAAACAGACTCCCTGATCTGCACGGAGCCCGACGAGGGGCTCAATCCCAGGACCCTGAGCGACACTTAACTGACTGAGCCATCTGGATGCCCGCCCCATCACCTTTACTTTTGAAGGATAGTTTTGTTGGATCTTAGACTCTTGGTTGACAGTTCTTTCTTTCTTTCTTTCTTTCTTTTTTTTTATAAAGATTTTATTTATTTATTTGAGAGAGAGGCAGTGAGAGAGAGCATGAGTGAGGAGAAGGTCAGAGGGAGAAGCAGACTCCCCGTGGAGCTGGGAGCCCGATGCGGGACTCCGGGATCATGACCTGAGCTGAAGGCAGTCGTCCAACCAACTGAGCCACCCAGGCGTCCCGTCAGTTCTTTCTTTTAGTACTTTGAACATGTCATCCCACTGTTTTTTTGGCCCCATTATTTCTGTTAACTTTATTGGTATATCCTGGTATGTGATAAGTGGTTTTCTCTTGCTACTTTAAAGATGTTCCCTTTGTCTTTCATTACTTCTACTGTGATGTGCCTGGGTATGGGTCTGTTTGTGTTTATCTTTCTTGGAGTTCATTGGTTATTTTAAATGTCCAGATTAATGTTTTTCATCAGAGTGGGGAATTTAATCATTACTTCTTCAAATATTCTTCAGATATTTTTTCCTGTATTTTAAAAAAAATTTTTTTTTTAAAGATTTTATTTATTTATTTGACAGACAGAGATCACAACTAGGCAGAGAGGCAAGCAGGGAGAGAGAGGAGGAAGCAGGCTCTCTGCAGAGCAGAGAGCCCGATGCGGGGCTCTATCCCAGGAGTCTGGGATCATGACCTGAGCCGAAAGCAGAGGCTTTAACCCACTGAGCCACCCAGGCGCCCCCTGATATTTTTACCATCATAAAGTAGTACTGTGGCCCCATCATGTGTACGTTGATGTGTTTAATGGTGTCTGTATTTTTCTGAGGTGCTGTTTGTGTTGTTCATTCCTCTCTGGTTTTTGGATTTTTTTTTTTTTTAAAGATTTTACTTATTTATTTGACAGAGAGATCACAAGTAGGCAGAGAGGCAGGCAGAGAGAGAGGGGGAAGCAGGCTCCCTGTGAGCAGGGAGCTTGATGTGGAGCTCGATCCCAGGACCCTGGGATCATGACCTGAGCTGAAGGCAGACGCTTAACCAACTGAGCCACCCAGGCATCCCAACAAATTGACAGATCTTTAGGGAATTCCTGTAAAGAGTACAATTTCAGAAATGTTTGTATTATGACATTTTTAGCTATACAAATTAACATAGGAAGGCTGAACATCTCATCTTAATTTGACAGCTCTTCCAGTGCCAGTTTTACTACAGTAGCACAACAAACAAACCCAATTATTTCTAGCATTTCTCTTTTTATAAATTGAAAGAGTAAACAACTATGCTTTTGCAGAGTTGTTCTGGGAAATCTCATCGACAGGTTTAGGTGTAAAAGGTATCTTGAAAGTTTTATTTTTTTTTCTATTTAGGCCTCACATTTTAGAAGACAAATCAAAGCAGTTATCAGATGTTACCTGAGAAAGCAATACTTGGGTACCAATTTAATTAAAATGAAAGTGAAATATTTAAAAAATAAGCATAGACAACTTGATTCGAAAGAACCTTAGTTCTTTCATAAGTGAGAGGAAACATTTTTGTTTATTAAATAATCAAGAACATAATAAAGTCCACATGAAGCATGGAAGAGTATTCTGGCAAATGGACCCACTGCTGCTATCTAGGCAGATTACACAGAAGGTAATGAATAAACTTTCACATTATAGACAAGTCATTAACTAGTAAACCAAGGAAGCAAGCCCAACAAAATTGGGCTAATGTTGCTAAATTTTATATTTTAAAGCTTATTATCAGACTCAGATATTGTAAACTAAGGCAGATACAATTCATTTTCCATGTTTTGTTGTTCATTATGCTCTTTCATGTTCTGAAACAGTTTACTATAGAACACTGATTTTTTGGGGGAGGAATCTGTCAAGTCAAAATCGTTTTCAGGGCTGCTGCCTGGCTTAGTTGGTGGAGTATGCAACTCTTGATTTCAGGGTCGTTAGGTCATGTCCCATGTTGGGCATAAAGCTAACTTAAAAAAAAATTTCAAATAACTCTAAGAGTTTATTTATGTTAATATACAATGCATTCATCATTGCTCTTTTCAAATGAATCAGTAGGTTTTTAAAAAGTTCTGTTTTAATTTCTATCTATTTTTTTTAAAGTTTTTATTTATTTATTTGACAGAGACAGAGAGATATCACAAGTAGGCATAGAGGCAGGCAGAGAGAGAGGGGGAAGCAGGGTTCCTGCCAAGCAGAGAGCCCAATGCGGGGCTTGATCCCAGGACCCTGAGATCATGACCTGAGCTGAAGGCAGAGGCTTAACCCACTGAGCCACCCAGGCGCTCCACCTGCTTTAATTTTTAATGTAAATATTGGTAGTTATGATTCATGTAAATACAGCCTTTTTGGAGTTCTTACTAAGTTTTGAGAGTGTAAAGAGACCAGAAAATGGGAGAACAACTGCTATAGGACAAAACCACTTTTTCCTTGAAAAATAAAAGCCTGTATACATAGTTGTATTTCTCTGTTATTATTGGTCTTAGTGTAATATCAACTTCTGGTAATGATTTAAACTTTTAACTAGAGTATATTTAATTTAAATTTCACATTGAAACACTGAGGTGGAACAGTTTGAATGGTCTGTTGTATACAACAAGCATTTTATCAGACTAGCAAAGCTCATGAGCACATACAACTCTCTGCAGACACTGATGTCCCGTTTATACTTTCCTTTTTTTTTTTTTTAAGGGTTTTATTTATTTATTTGAGAGAGAGAAAGCAGGGATGGGAAGGAGCAGAGGGAGAGGGGCAAGCAGATTCTGCACTGAGTGCAGAGCCCAACACGGGGCTTGATCACATGACCCTGAGATCACAACCCCAGCTGAAATCAAGAGTCATATGCTCAAATGACTGAGCCACCCAGGTGCCCCCTCTTTTATACTTCTTAAAGTGGCAAAAATGAACATATTAATTAACATGTCCCCAAAATATAGCTTTGTTACAGCATATAAACATAAACAACAGTATATAGAGTTAATTATGCTTAGTAATTGGTCTTCTAAAATTCTACCATTTAAAAAAATTTACTAGATAACCAGTGATTATCTCTTAATTTAATAACAAATTTTAAGCTACTTAAAGATCTTAGAAATCAGTGTCAATGCATGTTGTAATAAAAAGTTTGCCAGGGGCGCCTGGGTGGCTCAGTGGATTAAGCCTCTGCCTTTGGCTCGGGTCATGATCTCGGGGTCCTGGGATCGAGTCCCGCATCGGGCTCTCTGCTCAGCGGGGAGCCTGCTTCCCCCTCTCTCTCTGCCTACTTGTGATCTCTCTCTGTCGAATAAATAAATAAAATCTTAAAAAAAAAAAAAGTTTGCCAGAGGGCCACCTGAATGACTCAGTTGGTTGGGCATCTGTCTTGGTCTCAGGTCATGATCCCGAGGTCCTAGGATCAAGCCCTGTATCAGGCTCCCTGCTTAGCGGAAAATCTGCTTCTCCCACTCCCTCTGTCCTTCTTCCCTGCTTGTGCTCTTTCTCTCTCAAAGAAATAAATAAAATCCTAAAAAAAAAAAAAAAAAAAAAAAGTTTGTCAGGATAATGATTTAACTTAGTTGAGCACAAATTTACATTTTTAATCATTTTAAATATTTATATAGGCTAATGTTAGCTTATCTGAGAAGTAAATATGTGTTTAGGAAAAACAAAACCAAGTAGAATTAAATGATCAGTCAGAGAAAATAAATAGCTTTTTTTCATAAAGCGAAGTTATCAAACTAGGCTTGTTTGCCAAAGTTGTACTTTAATTATGTGAACTTGGGCTTTTAAAATGTTTCGGGGGCGACAAGTCTAGCACATTTAAACTATTAGAAATTTAATTTACTTGTTTTCTGGGAATTTGACAAAGATTCTAGTTATAGAAGTACTTATTATTATTATTATTATTATTTTTTTTTTTTGCCAATGAGCCAGTCAGAACAGAGTTCCTTTAACCAATGAGAGGTAAAAGCCTTACTGAGCTGCACATAAAAATAAAGCTTTGTAGCTTTGTTTCTATGATTTCACCCCAGGTCAAGAGACATGAATTGTAGAGATGAAAAAAACAAACAGACCTCAGTGTCCAGATACCAAGAACTTGTTTGTGTTGGGCATGAAATTCTTAATGGCTATGAGCTCAAAGTAGACAGACAAAAAAACATTACCAAGCCACAGTGTCTTTTATCTTTTACCCAAGAGATTTCTGTCATCCATGTAGAGGGATCACCAAATAAGTGGTCAAGCCATAAACCCAAATTCTCATTGTTACCACTTAGGGGTAATAATTTATTGGCCATGCAGTAATTTTAAAAACTAAACCAACCAGAGAAGCAAGAGTCAGCAAAGTTAAATATATATTGTCACTTGGGTTTTACTTCTGGGATCTAAGAAAAGAGGTGCCTAAGGATAGACAGCCTGTGAGGTACAATTCTTTGCAATGCAGTTTCCTGGCTGTGCCAGGCGAATCCACTGGGCATTTTGGTAGAACCAACAAAACCATTAAAAGGTAGTTAAAAAAAAAAAAAAAAAGATCATGGCCCTTATGCAAATATAAAATTAATGTATGCCAAAGGTTTTATTTGTTAATTAATGAGGGAACTAATAAGCTGTTACAATGTTTGAAAGATAGTGGCAAAAAACCAATATAGGCATTTGGTAATGCTGAAATAGATTTATTTATTTATTTATTTATTTATTTATTTGACAGATCGAGATCATAAGTAGGCAGAGGCAGGCAGAGAGAGAGAGGAGGAAGCAGGCTCCCCGGGGAGCAGAGAGTGTGGCTCAATCCAGGATGCTGGGATCATGACCGGAGCTGAAGGCAGAGGCTTTAACCCACTGAGCCACCCAGGCGCCCCCTGAAATAGATTTATAAATAGAGACACAACTGGTCACTATCGGCAGGGCATAATCATTTAAATATTAATTAGTTAATTAAATTCCACAGGCCAGAATATATCTTTATTTCTATGGACAAGAATAACTTGCTTTACTCTCAGTTTTCTACAACTTATAGAGACTTAAGATAGGCTAAGGCACAGATAATCTAGAAGGACGTGTTAGAATAATAATTTTCATCCACTTAAAAATCTTTCACAGTTTTTTTGCCATTCGTTGGAAACTTTTTTTTTTCATTTTATCTCTTACTATGCTTATTCTTTTTTTTTCCATGCAGAGGTTTGTTTTTTAATTTTTATTTTTTAGGTTTTATTTACTTATTTGAGAGAGAGAGAATGAGAGCGAGCATGAGAGGTGGAAGGGTCCGAGGGAGAAACAGACTCCCCTCTGAGCAGGGAGCCCAACTCAGGACTTGATTTCAGGACTCCAGGATCATGACCTGAGCCAAAGGCAGTTGCCTAACCAACTGAGCCACCCGGGGGCCCCTAGTCTTTTTATTTTTATGAGAATGAAATTTATCAATCTTTTTCTTCTGGATTTTGAGGCATAGGAAAGTTTCCCATAGTCCAAGGTTACAGAGGAATCCACTCATGTTTTCCTTTGGTACTTGTGTGGTTTTATTTTTTACTTTTACATTTCAGTTCTTTTTTGAATTTTCTTTGATAATGAATGACCCCAGATTTTATCTTTTTTTTTAAGTTTGTTTATTTATTTATGTAGTCTCTACACCCAACATGGGGCTCAGACTCACAATCCCAAGATCAAGAGTCTCATGCTTTTCTGACTGAGCCAGCCAAGTACCTTGGTTTTGTCTTTTTTTTTTTTTTTTTAAGATTTTTATTTATTTATTTGACAGAGATCACAAGTAGGCAGAGAGGCAGGCAGAGAAAGAGGGAGGAAGCAGGCTCCCTGCTGAGCAGAGAGCCTGATGCGGAGCTCGATCCCAGGACCTGGGATCATGACCTGAGCCAAAGGCAGAGGCTTAACCCACTGAGCCACCCAGGCGCCCTGGTTTTGTCTTTTTTATATGGCAGTCCAACTATCCTAACAACACTTATTTAATTTATTTTTTATTTATTTGAGAGATAGTGAGAGAGAGCATAAGCTGGAGGAGGGGCAGAGGGAGGGGGGAAGCAGGCTCCCCACTGAGCAGAGAGCCCTATATGGGGCTCGATTCCAGGACCCTGGGATCATGACCTGAGCCAAAGGCAGATGATTAAGTTGCTGAGCCACCCAATACCTCTTATTTAAAAAGCATATTTTTTTTTTACATTGATTTGAGATACTGCCATTATCACTGATTGAATTTTCAAATGCGGTGGGTCTTTTTGTTTCTTTATTCTGTTCGTTGTATGTCTATTCATGTTCTATACCATGCTTTTAATTATAGAGGCTTTATTTTTATATTTGGTAGGGCTACCTTTACCTCATTGCTCATCTTTTTCAGGGGTTTCCTGGTGACTCTACCTTTTTTTTTTTTTTTTTAAAGATTTTATTTATTTATTTGACAGAGAAAGAGAGATCACAAGTAGGCAGAGAGAGAGGAGGAAGCAGGCCCCCTGCTGAGCAGAGAGCCCCATGCAGAGCTTGATCCCAGGACCCTGAGATCATGACCTGAGGCAGCGGCTTAATCCACTGAGCCACCCAGGCGCCCCTCTACCTTTTTTTAATTTAAAGATTTTAACTTCTTATCATTCTTTTGAGTATAGTTGACACATAATCTTACATTAGTTTAGTGTGTACAACATCTCAGTTCACCCTTTCTATACCTTATGCTAATGCTTGCAGCTACCATCTGTCACTAAACAACGCTATTACAGTATCACTTACTGGATTCACTGTATTCCCTGTGTTGTAGCTTTCATTCCCAAGACTCGTTCATTCCATAATGGAAAGCCTATATTTCCCACTTTCCTTCAACCATTTTGCCCTTCCTCCTTCCCCTTTTCCCCTCTGGCAATCATCAGTTTGTTCTGTATAGGTATAGATCTGATTGTACTTTTTGTTTATTTATTTGTTTTTTAGATTCCACATATAATTGAAATCATGTGGTATTTGTCTTTCTCTGACTTATTTCACTAGCATAATATCCTCTTGTATATAGATCATCTTTTCTTTTCTTTTTAAAGATTTTATTCATTTATTTGACACACAGAGACAGTGAGAGAGGGAACATAAGCAGGGGAAGTGGGAGAGGAAGAAGCAGGCCTCCCACCGAGCAGGGAGCCTGACGTGGGCCTCGATCCCAGGGCCCTGGGACCATGACCTGAGCCGAAGGCAGACGCTCAATGACTGAGCCACCCAGGCGCCCCTATAGATCATCTCTTAAGCTATTAGGCAAACTGCACATTAGATCTGCTTTAGAGAGTTTAATATTTTTTGTTTGATTTTCCAAAGTCTAAGGAAGCAGTCTACATCTGCATTCTTTAATCTGCTTTAAGCATTTTCAGTTAAAATTTATTTAGCAATTCAATTTGTTATTCTGGAGGACAAATACAATTTTGTATGTATTAGGTGTTTCAATTTCTCATCTTTTGCATTTTAGCAAGTAGCACAGAAGTCAACAGGAAGAGACATCTCTGGTCAGGAGTGTAAAAACAGGAAGGAGGAAGTCTATTACAAATCTGTGATAGCTGATTATCAGTTCAGGTTTCACTATAGAGGATGTCCATTAGCGATTATCATTGCACTTTGTTGTTACCCAGAATTAGCAGTAAGTGTTAATGTCAGTATTATAGAATGTCAACCCTAGTTTTAGGAAGTAATGCTAACCAACAAATTCTATTAGGCTCTTTCCTATGCATGGGAACAGGATACTGTTAGAACAAGTCACAGAAATTGTATATAGAGGTAAATAAGGCACGTAAAATTCAATATCAGAAATACAGGGAATAGCATCCTGTATTTTTTTCCTTAGCTTGAGCCTGATGCTTTGACAGGTTGTATGGCCCTTTAAGATATTATTGTATCCTTCTTTAAAAAGTTAGGGTATGTCAACTCTGTCATTTAAAAAATTGTTTGACAGAATGTCTTCAATTGAATTAGAGGAAGCACCTGGGCATTATTTTGTAAAGCATGCTAAGAGTGCATGTGGCAAACTAGCTGAACTATTTCATGGGAAATAACACAGAAGGTGAATATTTTTATTTTTATTTTTATTTATTTATTTATTTTTAAAGATTTTATTTATTTATTAGAGAGAGAGAGAGAGGTCACAGGTAGGCAGAGAGGCAGGCAGAGAGAGAGAGAGGAGGAAGCAGGCACCCCACTAAGCAGAGAGCCTGATGTGGGCCTCGATCCCAGGACCCCGAGATCATGACCTGAGCTGAAGGCAGAGGCTTAACCCACTGAGCTACCCAGGCACCCGAAGGTGAATATTTTTAAATAAATCCTTTTTAGTATTCTAGAGTTGCTGTTGGTGCTTCTGCTTCTCCTCTTTCTCCTCCTTCTCCCTCTACCCCTGGTTGACATGTTCTTTTCCTCAGGAGTGTATTAACTTAAACTGTATCTTTAGACCCTTATTAATGGATTATCTTGTGGTAATGCTTTCCACATTTTGATATCGTGGCATAAAGAGAAAAATTGGGAGATGGTCATTGTGGTATACCTGTAATCTGTTCAGTTGGGAAGATGTACTCTAGTGTATTTGTCAGATGAGGAGGTTTGTAAACCCCTTACAGTTTTAAGAAATGCTTATGTATGTGTGGGTGTGTCTATGAATATATGCCTTAGGGACTTTTTTTTTTTAGTTGTAGGTACCAAACCAAATTGAGTTTGCGTAAGGAAATATGAAAACAAATAGTGGAAGCTTATGGGGTCTCACAAAATTCTAAAGGCAATCATGCTTCTTCTTCTTCTTTTTTTTTTTTTTAAGATTTTATTTATTTATTTGAGAGAGAGATCACAAGTGGGCAGAGAGGCAGGCAGAGAAAGGGGGAGCAGGCTCCCTGCTGAGCAGAGAGCCCAACACGGAGCTCGATCCCAGGACCCCAAGACCATGACCCGAGCTGAAGGCAGAGGCTTAACCCACTGAGACAGGCGCCCCAAGGCAATCATGCTTCTTAAAAGAGTGAAATAAAGAGGTAGAAGACTGTGTTTCTTTCTCTGTCTTCATTT
The DNA here is from genome assembly GCA_004024625.1 of Mellivora capensis. Taxonomy (NCBI): domain Eukaryota; kingdom Metazoa; phylum Chordata; class Mammalia; order Carnivora; family Mustelidae; genus Mellivora; species Mellivora capensis. Next base: position 39,486 of record PISX010013756.1, on the reverse strand, counting down.
TCCTTTGAGGTGTAACTTTCTCTGCTTCTCTCTGTTCTTAGTGGAGGATGACCACCTACAGCTTCCATATGTCAGTCTGGCACATATAGCTGACTGTCTCTGAATTCTAACTTAAAATTCCTGAGTGTGTATTTGATCGAACCAGTTTGGATCAGTTATACTCCTTTGGGCAATGTACTGTGAGTGGAAGAGACAGTATGGCTTTTCCAACTTTGTAGATGGTCAGCAGTTCTTAGAAACTGTGTGTGTATTACAGGTGTGTTTGTGAACTTTTCTGGGGAGAGGATCCATCTTTGATCAAAATCACAGAGGATGGGGCACCGGGTGGCTCAGTTGTTAAGCATCTGGCTTAGGCTCAGGTCATGATCCCAGTGTCCTAGGACTGAGCCCCGCAGTGGGCCTCCCTGCTTGTCAGGAAGCCTGTTTCTTCCTCTCTCACTCTCCCTGTTTGTGTTACCTCTCTCACTGTCTCTGTCAAATAAATAAATAAAATCTTTAAAGAGTCTTGCCACTCCCGGGCCGCTGTCCAAATAAATGCTAACTAAAATATAACTAAAGAGTTATAATAGAGTTCCCACTACTTAGTAAGTATATCCTTCATAGGGTTTAAATTGTTTGCCTTTTTCATAGTGCCATGTCCTTTTCTGACTGTGTTTAACCATGATTGATTACCCCTTTTTATTTCTCCAACTACTCAAATATTTCCTATCATAGAATTCCCATTTTATCCCACAGCATTGTAGGTGCACACACACACACACACACACACACACACACAAAATCTTTTTCTTGTATCTGAGTTCTTATACCATGGATTTTTAAAATATTATACAATGTTATTTAGTTGTGTGTGAGTGTATGTTTTAAAATGTATGTCTTAAATACATGTCCTAAATGCAGGCCTAATGAAATTGCCCCCGAGGTCTATGATTGTTACACATATCTGATCAGTTCTGACCATGTTACATAGCATAATGCCTTGGGTACAACGGACCCTCAAATACTTTCTGAACTGAATTAATGAAAAACAAAATCTTTTTAGTTTTTTAGAAGGCTTGAAAAATATAGAATAGAGAGGTGAGAAGAACATTTGTTTCCTGCTACTGAAAGAGAATCATAATTAACATGAATTCTAGTATATTCTTATATTTGAAATGACAAATGTTATTTATTTTTTGGACGTTTATTACACAAACCTATGCCATTCAGCGAGTTAAATTTTGAGTATTAAGTATTTGTTAAATGAAGTTACAGTTGCCTTGTATAAATAATCATCCCGTTTATTTGATTATTTTCTTATTGTTGTACCTTTAGGTGGTTCTTATTTTTGTCAAATTCTATAAACAGTGATAATAACTCTAATTTCCTAGGATCTTTGTTCCAAAAATAAAAGTAATCATGTAGATAATAATAAATAAAAATTTATTGAACATTTACTGTGTGCCTCTGTTTTAAACACTTAAATGTATTATTTAATCTTCACAAAAAGCAAATAAGATACCATTATTATATACCTATTCTGCAGATGAAGAAATTGAGGTAGAGCTAGATTAGGTCATCGGCCTTAGGCACATAATAAGTGGTGCAGCTAGATGTGAGCATAGACCCTTAGGCCTCTGAGCCTGTACTCTTAATCATTATAACTTGCCTTCTAATTTAGAGCATCAGATAATGAAAGCTGTGTGTAAAAACAATATTAAATTTTAACTAAAACCCCCCCCCAAAACCAAAAAACATGGTAAGGTTTACATCAAGATTGGAATGGTAAGGAATGTGACTAGGACTATACTCAGGGAAGGAAAGTCCTGTATTTTAAACTTGTCCTGGGTCAGAGGAGGCTCAGGTATTGAAATTAACTCAAAATAAAGTGATATGGGCTCCTTATTCCTCTGCAGCTCCCAGATATAGGGCTCTGGTAACTTTAGTAAGGCCAGTCTCCAGTTTATTCTCTCCAGGAGATGTGGTCTGCTTCATGCAGGAAAAATCCCTGACCTTTTATCTTTTCCATATCCCCTTTCAGTTCTAAGTGGTGAAAAAACCAAAATACCACCATCATTCCCTTCCTTCACTTTTAATTCCTATCCTTTCATTCATTCCTGTGGTAAAAAGAATATAAGTCAAGTTTGTTTTTCAGCTTGTCTTACTAGAAGGCCTGGTTCTTTTTAGTTTGGTAGACCAGGCCTAATAGAATCTGTGTACAATGGCGTGTTTGTTATTTTGTTTTCTGTTTTTGTCATGTCTGAATGTGAAGGCAGGCAACTGTTCTTTGTGTGGTTTGTGAGAGTGTGTGTATATATTGTTGATGTGTACTGGGTATTGCCAACTTTATTAAAAAAGAAGCTTAATTTTCAGAGACTTCATTAGTAGAAGCATTGCCATAGTAATAACAAAGATACTCTGGAAATGAGCAATGACTATATTACTGACATATTTAAGGTAAATAATTTCAACAACAGAATGGTGATTTTTGTGTAGTGAGCTGCTTTTACCTTTTCTTGTGCAGTATTTTCCAACAGTCTGTATGGGTCCAAGACTTAGATTATATACCTGGCTCTGGCCTTTTTAAGATTTATTTATTTATTTGAGAGTATGAAAGAGAGCAAGCGAGTGAGCCCTTGGGGGAGGTACAGAGGGAAGGACAGAATCTTAACTTCTCAGACCTTCATTTCCTTCATCTGTGAGATAGAGATAAAACCAGTTGCCCTATTTCCCAAGGGTTCTTGGGATCAAGTGCAATGATGTACTATGTAAAATTGCTTTGTGGATTGCAGAGTACTAATACAAAGGTAAAAGCTTAATTTTATTTATTTTTGTTACTTACATTCTGCTTTTGAGCGGACATGGGAATTGTTTTTCTCAATTACTGTTGTCTCTTTAAAGATGTGAAATGACCAATAGCAGTGGACTGTGGTCGGGATCAATAGTGGGGATTAAGATCAGCATTGTAGGGACGCCTGGGTGGCTCAGTTGGTTAAGCAGCTGCTTTCAGCTCAGGTCATGATCCCAGCGTCCTGGGATCGAGTCCCGCATCGGGCTCCTTGCTTGGCAGGGAGCCTGCTTCTCTGTGTATGCCTATGCTCGCTCTCTCGCTCTCTCTCTCTCTCTGACAAATAAATAAAATCTTAAAAAAAAAAAAAGATCAGCATTGTATCAGGGAACCATGTTTCTGTTTTCCTCCGTAGTATTTGTAAATTATACTTACTTCACAAAATTTTTGTCTTTTGACAAGCACATTATAAAAATTAATGTTTATTAATATTTTTTAAAATGGATAGTTTGAATGCTTTTTTCCAAAGTTCAAATTAAAAATATCTACATCTGACTTTCATTTAATATATTGTGCAATTTAGTAAAGTTCTTGTTTTTACTTCAGGTTCTACTTATATGATGGTATCTTTTTTAGGACCTCCAAAAATTATGAGCCTGGAATTGCCAGAAAATGTTTATGGTGTTTATAGTTCTTTTCTATTTTTAACCATTATATTAAAATAATAGGTATCTGTATAAAGCAGCTTCAAAAAAGAGGAAACATTATTTAAATTTCATACTTTTTGTTAATTTGGTTGACTATGAGATTCACACCTTGCTCTGATGCAGTAGGAAAAGAAAATATTTGGATTTATACTTTCTGATGAAGGGTGCCCTCTAGCGACCGTCTTTTTATTAAGGTTTGCAGTTCTTGTCATTTTGGCACTTGTGACTTGAATATAGAAATAAAAGAAACTGTCAGTTCTCAAAGAATTTAGAAGATGAAATGTACACTAAAATGGAGAATACATTTTATGTGTTATACAAATAAATAAAAGATAAACTTTTAAAAAGATAGTGTTACACAAATAAATTAAAGGGGGATAAATTTTCAGGTAAGGGAAAGGTATTATCCAGTATGGTTATTGATGAAATTTTCCTTAAGGAACTGTCTTGAGCTGAATTTTGAAGGAAGATTAAGATTGAGACATATTGGGGTGCCTGGGTGACTAAGTTGGTTAAGCATCTGCCTTGGTCTCAGGAAGATCCCAGGGTCCTGGAATTAAACCCCCTAATCACCTCCCTGTTCAATGCGGAGCCTGCTCTCCCTCTCCTTCTGGTTTGGGCTCTTTTGGTATCTCTGTCTCTCTCTCTCTCTCTCTCAAATAAATAAATAAAATCTTAAAAAAAAAAAAGAAAAAGAAAAAGATTGAGGCGTATCTTGTGAGGAAAGGGCATCCTGCAGTGGAAAAAAAAGTGAAGGACAGTACAAAAAAAGGACTAGTGCCAAAAGGGGGGAAAAAAGAAGAAAAAATGGAATTATTTTGGAAAACATTTAAATTTAACTCTAATTTACATATTTGTGCAGATGTCCAAATAATTTATATTGTACTTATAAACTTTTTTTTTTTTTTCAGGGATTCAGGAAGGATTTGGCTGAGCATTTGTGACTTGGGAGTTTTCATACAGTTGCAATCAGATATTAGTTGCTGCTGGGGCTGAAATTATCTGGACTAGATAGCCAAGATGGCTTACTCATATTGCTGGTGATTGAAGTGGCTGTTGTAATGGAGTGGTCACATATGTGGTCTCTCTAGCATATTATTTTTTATTTATTTTTTAAATTTGTTATAGAGAGGGAGAGAGCGCATAAGCAAAGGGAGTGGCAGGCAGAAGGAGAAGCAGGCTCCCTGCTGAGCAAGGAGCCTAATGCAACAAGGATGGATCCCAGGAGCCTGGGATCCTGACCTGAGCTGAAGGCAGATGCTTAACCAACTGAACCACCCAAATGTCCCTCCAGGATGTTATTTTAAGGATAGATTTCTTACTTAGTGGGTGACTTTCCCAGAGTGATTGTCTAAAGAAGTCCTGGGATAAGTTGCACGTTTTTTTCTAGTTTCTGAAGTTGCATGTAATTACTTCTGTCATCTTCTGTTGATCAAAGTACTCAGAAACCTGCCCAGATTCAAAAGAAGTAGGGGATATAGACCCCACCTCTCACCAGAAAGTGTGTCAAAGAATTTGGACCTATGTTGTAAAACTACTTCATTTGTTTTCCTACCTTCTTGAAGAATTATGCTCAGTACAGATAAATTCTTAATGATTTAGGGATCAGTAAATCTCTGTATTAAAGTTAACTGTGCATATATCTGTTTTCTACACTTGATTTTCAGTTTCTATTGCATATGGTTGGTACTTAATGAATATTGTTGGAAAGAATACTCCTTTGTCTTTATCCAAGTGTTACTGTCTGGGAGTTATTTCATTTCTTATTTGCTCCTGGATTAAGTTATAGGAACATTGTTACTCGTGTTTGATATATTTGATACAATGGTTGGGAAAATGTTGGGAGTACTGGGTATGATAATTTTAGATTGACTACTTTTGTTCTTGCTATTTTATATTGCTAAGTAGGATTATATATATTTTTTCCAAGATTGAGTGGCACTTTGACCAAGCCTTTTGTGCATTTAAGATAGGGAAATGGTATATTTGCTATTTGTTCTTTAAAAGAAAAAAAAGGGGCCCTTCTCCCAAATGATAACTCATTTGCTATCTTTGATTAATATTTTAGTCCTTTGTTTTTCACATGGATGCTGCTGAAATTTTGGGCACTTTAAATCTAAAGGCTCCTAAAGGGAGTTGTACGACCAGTTTGTTGAACTAAGCAAATTTACTGATATACTAAAAATCTGGTTTATTTTATTTTATTTTTTTATTTTAGAGAGACAGGGATGGGGGGAGGGAGGACGAGCACACACTAGTGAGGGGAAGGGCAGAGGAGAGGAGAGAGAATCTCAAGCAGACTCCCTGCTGAGTGTAGGCCTGATATGGGGTTCAGTCCCATAACCCTGAGATCATGACCTGAGCTGAAATCAAGATTTGGATGCCCAACGGACCGAGCCACCCAGGTGTCCCCCAAAATGTGTTTTTAAAACTATTTCTGAGGGGCGCCTGGTTGGCTCAGTCATTAAGTGTGTGCCTCTGGCTCAGGTCATGATCCCAGGGTCCTGGGATTGAGCCCCCCATCCAGCTCCCTGCTCGGCAGAAAGCCTGCTTCTCCCTCTCCCACTCCCTGCTTGTCTTCCCTCTCTCGCTGTCTCTCTCTCTGTCAAATAAATAAAATCTTAAAAAGAAATCCTGATTTAAATAAATTTAAAAAATGATTTTTAAAAAAGATTTTATTTATGTATTTTTAAAAAAGATTTTATTTATTTATTTGACAGAGAAAGAGAGATCACAAGTAGGCAGAGAGGCAGGCAGGAGGAGAGGAAGAAGCAGGCTCCCCGCTGAGCAGAGAGCCCCATGCAGAGCTCGATCCAAGACCCCGAGATCATGACTGAGCCACAGGCAGAAGCTTAACCCACTGAGCCACCCAGATGCCCCTAAAAAAGATTTTATTTATTTGAGAGAGAGAGAGAGAGAAGGAGAGCATGAGAGGGGAGAAGGTCAGAGGGAGAAGCAGACTCCCCATGGAGCTGAGAGCCTGATGTGGGACTCGATCCCCGGACTCTGGGATCATGACCTGAGCTGAAGGTAGTTGCTTAACCAACTGAGCCACCCAGGCGCCCAATAAAACTGTTTTTGAGTTTATTAGCAAGCAATTTGTATTGCACCAGGATGGTTTTATTAGGTTTTGAAATTTTCTGATTAGTTTTTCTATGATTATGATTATGATTATTATTATTTTTAAAGATTTTACTTATTTATTTGACAGACATCACAAGTAGGCAGAGAGGCAGGCAGAGTGAGAGAGGAAGGGAAGCAGGCTCTCCGCCTAGCAGAGACCCCGACATGGGGCTCTATCCCAGGACCCTGGGATCATGCCCTGAGCGGAAGGCAGAGCCTTTAACTCACTGAGCCACCCAGGAGCCCCTCTGATTATTTTTAATGTCTTCATAGCATCATTTTTAGGAATGTTTAATTTGTCAAAAGCTGATAATAATAGAGTGGTTAGTTGTCTTATAAATATACTTAACATTCAGAAAAAGTTATGTCAGTTAATAAAATGAAAATGTTAGTAAGCAAAGTGTTAGTAAGCAAAATTTCAGTACTAATTAGATCAGTACCTAGAATCTGAAAAGCATCCATTATAAATATGAAATTGCTGAGATATCATAAGCAGTCTCACTAATGAAATACTAAATCTTAATTACTAATGATTAGAAATACAAAATTAAGATCAGTATGTTAGACATTAAGTTTGATATGACATGTGAGACACTGGTGAAAGAATAGGAAAAATGGATTTGGACTGGAAGAATAAAGAATGCTTGAAAGGATGTGAAAGCAATTTTAAAAAAATTACTGGAAATACAGAATTAAGGCTAATGTATCATTTTAAGAATGGGCAGAAAATATGGTTAATGTTTGAAAAATTAAAAAACAACATTAAAAATCATCCAATGGAGATTAGAAGTAGTTGATACAGTTTTATCATAGATAAAGCAGTGCACATTTTTCTTTTTTTAAAAAAAGATTTTATTTATCAGAGAGATTGTGCACATGTGCACGCATGCACACACATGCACGCATGAGTGGGGAATTGGGGTGTGGGCAGAGGGAGAAGCTGGCTCCCTACTGAGCAAGGAGCCAGATACTGGATTGGATCCTAGGACCCTGGGATCATGACCCCAGTGAAGGCAGATGCTTAACTGACTGAGCCACCTAGGTGTCCCACACATTTTTTCCCGATAAAAGTTTGTAGAAAGTATTGACACCAACAGATAAATGCAGTGCTAATGCCCAGGGATTCTTGAACAGTATTTTTGCATTTAGCTTTCCAGTATTTTGGAAATCTATTACCTTGGTAAAGTCATAATTTTTCCTTGACAATAGTTGATTGACATTTAATAAAATTCACAGGACAGTCTGCCAATGTTTAGTATTCTAATGCTAGTCACTTTAGGTGAGTATCTTCACATTATTCTGTATAGGGCTTGGCTATGTTCTTTTGTGGTTATACAATAGAATATCTGTTCTGTTGGAGAACAAAGGATTCTGAGATCAAGAAAGACTGTTTTTATTATGTCCAGGAAACTGTAGTGCTTCAATCAGTACAGGTAATTTAGGGAAATTGGGATTGGGTACTTTGAGATTTTATCCATTTTTTTAAAAATGCAAACATTTTATTAGAAGCTAAAAAGTCATTTCTCAGCAAATAAATACAGGTGTCCCTGCTTTTTGAAAGTTTATGTTATTACACCAGTACACTTTTACAAAAGACCTACATTTGTACCTGTTTTCACTAACCAAAAGAGATCCAAAGAGGATTTTTGCTTTTGTGAAAAAAGGCAAAAAGTGAAAATCGCATTCAGCAGGATGAGCAGCATGAGCAGCAGGAGTGGCACTGCCAAGTGCCTTCCTGGGGATCTACACTCAGCATCAAGCAGCCATAGTTCTGGACTGTGTCTGTGAGCATCTGTGTTTTATCTTGATTTATTTTGTACATTTGTTAGCAAGATATATTCTAAGATATATCAAAAAAACCTAAGAGAAGTTATTTTTTGGGTCTGGGAATGCTCAAAAAATTTCCTTTATAAATTAGTAATAACTGCTTTGTCTTTATACACCATTTTGGTTTCATAGGAGCTCTCTACCTTCAGATGATAGGAGAAACCTGTACATTTTATTCTCTTTACAGTTACTGTGACGGAATTTTTTTTTTTTTTACAATGAAAATATGGTGAAAGAAAAAGATACCAAAAATGGTATAATGATATTAAATGCCTTTTGGGAAAAATATCCTAGTTGTTTCCAGTAATGAGAGAGTCCTTTTTCACATAATATTTTGTAAATATTTGTTTTCCATTAGAAAGATGTTTCCCTTAAGAAAAATAAAACAAAACTGGAATATGATTAAGAAATCATTTATCTTATTAATAGATAGAGTATCTGTCCCAAAACTTGAGGTAGCCTGAGTTCCTCCATTAAGACATTTGATTGGATAACAACATTAATTTTTAAAGAAGCAATTTTAATATTTTAATGTTATCTTACTTTTTCTTATATCTATTTTATTACCACTAGGTGGAGCCCTGTACATACAATTCAAGAAGGCATTTCTGACAGATGGTTTACTTGTTTAAATGCCTGATACATCAGATGGTCAAATAATGTATGATAACTCATATTTCAACATTTTGCTCTGGGGTAGAAGATTAGATATAATGAAGATAGAAAATGTGGGGTGCCTGGGTGGCTCAGTGGGTTAAAGCCTCTGCCTTCAGCTCCAGTCATGATCCCAGGGTCTCTTCCCCCTCACTCTCTTTCTGCCTGCCTCTCTGCCTACTTGTGATCTCTGTCTGTCAAATAAATAAATAAAATCTTTAAAAAACATAAGAAAATTTAAAAGAAAATGTGTGCTTAAAAGAATTTTTAAGATATGCTTTTTAGACATACATTGCAACGACGTGGATGGTTGAACTAGATTGAAATAAATCAATCAGAGAAAGACAATTATCATATGATCTCTCTGATATGAGGAATTTGAGAGGGACGTGAAAGGTTGTGAGGGGTAGAAAAAATGAAACAAGATGAGACTGGGGAGGGAGACAAACCATAAGAGAGAGACTCTTAATCTCAAGGTTTCTGGGGGGTGGGGGTGGGAGGGATAGGGTGGCTGGGTTATGGATATTGGGGAGAGTGTGTGCTATGGTGAGTGCTGTGAGTTGTGTAAGACTGATTCATCAGTCTGGCCAACCAGGTGCCCCAGAAGTAAGGTTTTATTGTGCTAAGCTTTTGGAAGGGAAGACCGAACTCTTACATTGAAGTTATTATATGTATAATTGACACTTGAACAATGTGGTGGTTAGGGGTCACTGACCCCCTGGCAGCTGGAAATCTGCATATAACTTTTGACTCCCTAAAGACTACTGTTGGCCAGAAGCCTTATAATACCATAAACAGTCAATTAACACATATTTTGTATGTAATGTCTATTATATACTGGATTTTTGCAATCAAGCAAGCTAAAGAATAGAAAATGTTATTAAGAAAGCTTCAAGGAAGAGATAATATATTTACAGTACTGGACTGTGTTGAGAAAAACTTGAATGTACTCATGCAGTTCAAACCATTGTCCAAGGTTCAACTGTATATGGAGCACTAATTTATAACCTTAGTGGATGTGGGATAGTGGAAAATTTACCTGCTTTCTGGTTTTGCCATATGTCTGTGTGTATTTATTTATAGGATTTGATTAGGTTTGCCAGTAGACATTATAGCATTCTGAGGGGACATTTTAAAAGCAGAAAAATTCATTAAAATTGCATAATGCTTGAAAGTTTAGAAGAGTAATGTATTTGGCACCTTAATAATTAGATGGAAAAAATGTTAACTGACTTAGGGTTCAAAGATTGAATAGTACTGAATGGTATTTCCTTTCTTGTCCTGAAGATCAAATTTTTGAAGAATTATGACTGTTATTCTGATTCCTTAATGTTATTTTTATTGGGGCTAATAATTCACCCATTTTAGGCTTTGATTTTCTATTAATGGGGGGGTGAGTATTGCATATGTTCTGATACTGCTTTTCTCCATACTAACAACATCAGTAGAAAAAGAGGCATTCATCTGTGATGCTATACTAGATGCACTGGCAGTGTCTTGAATTACTATTTTTTAGTAATTATTTTTTAGAGCCTTCGGCTGAGGTTAGACAAATACAGGGCCCCTAGTTTTCTCTACTTCATATTTTGCTCCTCTTTATTTTTTGCATTTGTAATTTAATACTGCCTAACAATTAGCTATGCCTCAGTTCTCATACTTTTTTTCTGTCCATTGGATGATTTCACCTGATGGGTGCAGCAGTGCACATCAGGGGATTCCCTATTGAGTCATTTTCAGTTGTTGATCTTCAAAGGTGATCTGGTTATTTGCTATGCCCATAACTTCTCAGCATTCCATGCTGCTTATCACCATTTCTGATTGGAGAGTATATGTGACATAATGGTTAAGAGTGCTGGCTTTGGAGTCAGGTAGAGTTGGAGTTAAATCTTGGCCTTACTACTGTGTGACTTTGGACTTAAAGTCTTCATCTTCTCTAACTGCATTTGTAAATTGGGATGCTAATAGAATCTACACTGTAAAGCTGTCGTGAATATTAATGAATTAATGCTTGCAAAGTACTTAATAGTAAGTACTTTGTTGTGTGTTGCTTTTTGTTTTATTTTGTTTTTAATCTTTAGCACATTAAGCCAGATGCAGCAGCGGATATGACTCCTCTTTAGTCAGTTCAGTCACTGGGGGGAGTTGTTAACAGGGATTGCACATCTTCTCTGGTTTCCATATCCTCCCTCCACTGTCTCCCCAAATTACCTCTATAATTAAACATAGGACCCTTCAGAGAAAAGATGGATAATTCCTGCTATGTATATGGTGTATTGCTTTGGCTTTTTTCCCTTTTCCAGTGTTCTTCTGCAGATCCGCCCTTTTCTCCCTTCCTGTTTGTCTCTGTTCACTCAGCTTTTTATTGTTGGCTTTATTGGCAAATTTTAAGACTAATTATTTTTAATATTTTCATCAGAGTGGTAGAGGGTTAAATCAACTACATGTATTGATTAATTCCATTTTGAGTGCTTGTGTCAGGCTCTTTGTTTTGTGCTGCATCTATTAAGTTGAGAAAGTCAGAACTAGGAACTTTTTTCAGGGCCAAATTCTATCTTGTGATGAATTTTGGATTTTGGCACTTGCTTGAGCCTTCAGTACATTTTAAAAAATGCAACTTATTCCTGTGGCTTAGAATGTCTTCTCATCTCTACTTCTTTATTTCTGTGTACTCTGCTCAGAATGATCTCACTGATACGGATTATGGGTAACAGGTGGTTGTATCAGCTTGGGCTGCAGCTTGTACTCATGTAACAGCAAGTGGTTATCCGAAGTCAAGAGTGACTAAGACTTAGTAGTAATAGGTGGATCATTCATGGTACTGATTCCTTAATGTTATTTTTATTGGGGCTAATAATTCACCCATTTTAGGCTTTGATTTTCTATTAATGGGGGGGTGAGTATTGCATATGTTCTGATACTGCTTTTCTCCATACTAACAACATCAGTAGAAAAAGAGGCATTCATCTGTGATGCTATACTAGATGCACTGGCAGTGTCTTGAATTACTATAAAATAGGAGTAGGTTTTTTTTGTTGTTGTTGTTTTGTTTTGTTTTAAGATTTTTAAATTAATTTATTTGACAGACAGAGATCGCAAGTAGGCAGAGAGGCAGGCAGAGAGAGGCGGGGAAGCAGGCTCCCTGCTGAGCAGAGAGTCCGATGTGGGGCTCGATCCCAGGACCCTGGGATCATGACCTGAGCTGAAGGCAGAGGCTTAACCCACTGAGCCACCCAGGCGCCCTGGAGTAGTTTTGTTTTTAAAACTCTGGAGAATAAATTAGAAAGACACACTAAAAGATGGACTTTAAGAACTTTCTAGGGGTGCCTGGGTGGCTCAGTGGGTTAAAGCCTCTGCCTTTGACTCAGGTCATGATCGTGGGGTTCTGGGCTCTCTGCTTGGTGGGGAACCTGCTTCCTCCTCTCTCTACCTGTCTCTCTCCCCAGTTGTGATCTCTGTCTGTCAAAAAAATAAAATCTTAAAAAAAAAGAACTTTCTAGAATAAAATAGGCTACAAGAAAATTATTTTCCTTCTTTTTGTTTATATATTGTTACAGTTTTTAAAAGAGAAAATAGTATTGCTTTTGCACTGACAGAGTCCCACCCTCTTTGGAGGGACATTGTAGTAGAGCAGTCCTGAAATACTTCTTAGATTTTTTTTTTTTAAGATTTTATTTATTATTTGACAAAGAGAGACGCAGCGAGAGAGGGAACACAAGCAGGGGGAGTGGGAGAGGGAGAAGCCGGCCTCCCAATGTGTAGGGAGCCCGATGCGGGGCTCCATCTGAGGACCCTGGGATCATGACTGGAGCTGAAGACAGACACTTAACGACTGAGCCACCCAGGCTCCCCTACCTCTTAGATTTTTGCTATAGTGCTACAGCTATAACAGAAAAAAAAGAGAGCAGGCAATTCTTTTGGTATGTTCTGTTTCCTACCTGGTTTTTTAAGAGCCAGAGAAATTTTAAACTTGTACTAAGGTAGGTAAAAAAGATATTTAGAAATGTGTGTTTTTATATATATATATATATATATATAACTTCAACATGTGTTCATAGTTATGAAATAAAAATTTGTTTATAGCACACTAATATCAGATAAACTTTCTCTTGCATGTGGATTTCCTTCAGAATCATGTTTGCTTAATTAGGAATTCTTATTAAATATTAATTATAGGAAAAACACAAGAAGCACAAAAGTACTTTGGGAATTCTAGTACTGCCTCGGATCCTCACTAACTAGGCTGCACTGAGCAAGTCATTTATCATTTCCCTGCCTACTTCACTTGTGAAAAGGGGGAAGTGATATTTTCTCTGGTGTAGTATAAGAAATAAATGAAATATTAACTGTAAAAAAGTGCCAAAGGCCCCATAATTCCTTTAGCATGGAGTATTAGCTATATTTGATATCTGTAGCCACTACTCATTCAGCAGCCAATTGACTCATTTAATAAGGATTTGGTTGTCTTTTATGTCCATATTATGCTAGCAGCCAGTGTGTACTGAGCACTTATCATATGTCAGTTACTGCTAAGAACTTTTCATGTGTTTACTAATTTAATCCTTAAAACATTGCGATGTAGATACTGTTTGTTTGTTTTAAAGATTTTATTTATATGACAGAGAGAGAGCACATGCAGTAGGAGCAGCAGGCAGAGGCAGAGAGGGGTGGGGAAAGCAGACTTCCCACCGAGCAGGGAGCCTGACATGGGGCTGGGGACTGGGGTCCCTTCGAAAAGGCGGGTGCTTCTTTGTCTTCCTCTTCTTCTTCTTCTTCTTCTTTTTTTTTTTTTAGATTTTATTTATTTATTTGACACACAGAGAGAACGAGCGCGCACAAGCAGGGGAAGCAGCGGAGGAGGAGGGAGAAGCAGACTCCCTACTAAGCAGGGAGACCAATGCGAGACTCCATCCCAGGACCCTGGGATCATGACCCGAGCCGAAGGCAGAGGCTTTAACCTACTGAGCCACCCAGGCGCCCCAACTCCTTTGTTTTAAAAAAGAAAACAAGGGGGCGCCTGGGTGGCTCTCTGCTCTGCGGGGAGCCTGCTTCCTCCTCTTTCTGCCTGCCTCTCTGCCTACTTGTGATCTTTGTGTGTCGAATAAATAAATAAAATCTTAAAAAAAAAAAAAAAAGAAAACAAGCAGGAAGGGAATTGAATTGTGTGTGAGTGTGTATTTGTGTCTCTGTGTGTTTGTGTTTATAATATGGATACTGTAGCCAGAAAGAGCCTCATCAAGAAGGGGATAAAAGACCTGAAGAGAGGCAGGCCACCTGTGAGAAGTATGGGAAGTATGATCAAGGTAGAGGAAACGGCATGTGTAAAGCATAGGGTAGGAAAGTGTTTGGTGTTTTTCAGGAACCACAAGGAGGCCAGTGTTGCTGGCATAGAATAAGTAAAGTGGAGAGTGAGTATTAGGAAGTGAGGTCAGTGAGGTAATATGGGGCAAAATTATATAGGGATTTTATAGGCTGTTGTATGAGAAATAGGGGTTGGACCAGAAGAGAGAAATGGGATCTGCTTTATATTTTAATGGGATCATTCTGTCTACTTTGGTGAGAATAGACTATAGGGAAGTAGGGGTGAAATCAAGGAGACTGACTAAGAAGCAGTTGGTAACATTCTAGGCAAGATCATGGTGACCTAGTCCAGGGTGGGACCAGTAGAGGTTGTAAAATGTGTTTGGATTTTCTGGATTATTTTGGTGGAGAGAGCGAGAGAGAGAACCGTCAAGGATGATATTAAGGTTTTTTGCCAGAGCACCTAGAAGAATGGGCTTTACAGAGATAGAGGAAGACCGTGAGAGGAGCAGGTTTGAAGAAGGTGGTAAGAAATCATTTTGGACATATTTAAGATGCTTATCAGATATCCAGTTGGAGAAATTTATGAGTTTGAAGGTCAGGAGAGAAGTTGGGCCTGGAAACATAAATTTGGGAGGTGTCAGTGTTCTTGTGGAATTTAAAACTCCAAATCTGGAAGAAATTGAGAGAGTCATATAGGTAGAAAAGAGACGATGTCCAAGATCAGATCCTAGTTATAGCTCAGCTCTTAAAGGCCCAAAATTTTTTTTTTTTAAGATTTTATTTATTTATTTGTCAGAGAGAGAGGGAGAGAGAGTGAGCGAGCACAGGCAGACAGAGTGGCAGGCAGAGGCAGAGGGAGAAGCAGGCTCCCTGCCGAGCAAGGAGCCCGATGTGGGACTCGATCCCAGGAGGCTGGGATCATGACCTGAGCCGAAGGCAGCTGCTTAACCAACTGAGCCACCCAGGCGTCCCAAGGCCCAAATTTTTAATAATTACTATCCAATATGGCTGTCTTTAGTATTATAATAGGTACTCATTAAAAACCTGTAACATGGAGGCTGCCCTCAAGAAGCTTATGGTTGATATGAAAAACGAAATTTAGGACATATATTTGAAAGGTTTAAATTACAGTACAGAGTATAATATGTGATTACATGTCACAGTGAGTAGAAGGGACTGTAAATTTACCTGTTCTGCTTATGGAGAGATTACTTGTCATGGAAATGATTGACAGTTCTGTTGGAGGAAATGGGAATTGAACTAAATTTCAAACAATGGGCAACAGATTGGGAGAGCACATTTTTGGGAGGTCCCCAAGACTACCATCAAGTTCAGTAATTTACTAGAAGGACTCAGAATTTAGAAAGCTGTTTATTTACAGTTGCTGTTTGTTACAGCAAAAGAATACAGATTAAATTTAGCATCAGGAAAAGGCATATAAGGCAGGGTCTAGGAAAGTTCAAAGCAGGGTCTTCCAGTAGTCCTTTCCCAGTGGTCATGTAGACAGCACTTATATCTCCCAGCAGTGATGTGTGGCAACAATTATAGAGTATTGCCAACCAAGGTAACTTACCTAAGCCATGGTGTCCAGGGTTTTTCCAGGGGGTTGATCATGTAGACATGGCTGACTGCCATGCGTTGCTTTCCCTTAGTCTGTAGACTCTCTGGAGCTGAAGGCCCCCACCCACTGTAAATCACATTGTAAACCACATTGCTAGCTTAGATTATTTGACATTTCCAAAGGTCTCCAAGTAAACAAAGACAGCTATCAAGTAGGACATTCTGAAGGTTTATTTCCCAGGAGCTGGGAGCAAGGGCCAATCCTTTCTTTGGGCAAGGTTAATCCTTTTCTGAATGGTGTTTGTCAGGGAGGGTGATACCCTCTATGTGGAGATAGCATGAGCTGAGAGACAGTAGGAATGTGTATACCATATTTAGAGAACATTGTGGTGCCTGTAATATGGGTTTGAGAATATGAACCCTGGAGCCAGACTACCAGGATTCATATCTCATCTGTACCTTGCTAGTGTGGAGTTTATAGCAGTTAAATAATCTGTAACATTTGTAAAGCAAGGGTAATAATAATACCTACTTTATAGGCTTGTTGTGAGGATTAAAAGATTAATGTATAAAGCACTTAGAATATGTTGTGACAGAGTATTATGGAAATCAGGAGTTTGTACTTCATTCTTTAGTCATTCACTCATTGATTCTTTTTTGAGCACTAGTACGTTAAAGACTCATGTCCTGAGCCTCAGACCTTTATTTCCTGATACCTAGAGAGTTTCCAGGTATCTAGAGGGTTTGTTGCTCATTTAGTAATAACCAGTTCAATGAGAAATTAAATAATTTTTTCATACAAATGATTTCTACTTATGATAGTACTTTCAGTCCAGTTTTAAGATTTTCAACCTTTGTGGGTACTGGGGTAACACAGTTAAGCGTCCAACTCTTAATTTCAGCTCAGGTCATGATCTCAGGGTTATGAGATCGAGCCTTGCATCAGGCTCTGTGCTAAGTGTGGAGTCTGTTTGAGATTCTCTCTTTCCCTCTCCCCCTCCCATTTGTGCTCTGTGTCTCTCTGAAATAAATAAATCTTAAAAAAAAATTATCACCTGTTGCTTTGAAGTTAAAACTTGTATTCAACTGGCAGTCAAAGAACTTAATTTGTAGAGAAGTGTTGATCCGTAGTTATATTAAGTGGTATTCATTGTGATGCCTCTGCATTATTCTATTGCCTCAACTGTTACTTGAAGATGGCATGCTATGTAACTTGGCCTGTGGTATCAGTGATAGAAATGATACTTTTCTAAAGAAAGGGTTTAATCATAAAATGCTGCTGCTTGAGGGCTTGCACTTATAGAATTACACTCCATTCTGCTGTGCCATCTTTTTTTTTTTTTTAATATATTAGCCCCAGTTACATTTTTTCTCCTTCTCTTTGGACCATGATAAGCTTCAGAGTAGTGACTTTGGGAGCAGGGTAATTTAGAGTGAAGAGACCTTTATCTGGAGAAGTAATTTGCATGTAAGATAAGGTGTTTTTTAGATATGTTATAGGTTTGCTTACTTCAAACCATTTAACGTATGCTCCGAAGTAACTTGGAATTTAATGTTGGTACTATGTCATATTATGATGAATAGTTTTAATTGTATATCTAAAAGTCACAGTCACAGACTTAAATCTGGATATCAGAATTAAGTAATTATTGAAATGTATGAGTGTCTCCTTAATATACTGATTACAAAGCAAAAAAAATTATTAGCTGTTGCAAAGAATGGGCTTAATAAAGAATAAATTTTGGTGAACTGGGAAGTTAATCTTAGTTTTCTTTTTTGTGTACATTCAGGTCTGTGTATGATGACCAACCAAATGCACACAAGAAGTTTATGGAAAAATTAGATGCTTGTATCCGTAATCATGACAAGGAAATTGAAAAGATGTGTAATTTTCATCATCAGGGTTTTGTAGATGCTATTACAGAGCTCCTTAAAGTAAGGACTGATGCAGAAAAACTGAAGGTAAGAAATACTTTAAAATTCTCTTTATTTTTTTCTCATTAAATTAGTCAAGTATTAGTTTGTAGTGTGTATGTATAAATCATTATTAAATGTACTATTTTCAGGAAGTGAATTAATGTGCATATTTGGAAATGCTCTTTATGCTTTATTAAGATAGTTGTCATGCTAATGACAGGGGTAATCTCTTTTTTGTAAAGCAAGTAATGCATTGACTTAACAGGATTTCTTTCCATGCAGGGAAATGAACTAAAAAAATTCATACAAGGGAAGGCCTCATTTGCAGTTTTAGAATTTGAAAAATGGGATTTAGTATAATAATGATAAAAAGCAATCCTCTAAAAATTAAAAAGAAAACGTACTATGAGTGATTGTGTTTTCAAAATTATTTAATAATACTGAAACTTTTTTTTGGTTTAATAACAAAACATAATTTTCTTAGAGAAAATTGGTCTGTATTTTCTGCCACCCAACAAAAACATTTATTAAATCAGACCTGGATTCGTTCAGTCAGAATACAAAGTATTTAGTTATAAGAATTGTCCTATTTATCTTTTTTTACATTTGGAGAATTTAGCAGATAAAATGACCCTGGTTCACTAAAGGTTATGATTAGAAAACCATTATATAAAGGATATTCAGATAACAAGAGACCAAATACAGCATCAATGAGGTCACTGAGCATCTTTGTTCAGAAATTAATGAGATTTTTAATAAACTAGAATGTGCTTCCTTACTGTGATGACCTAATGAGTCACTTAATATGTGGGAAAATTTGAGGTTGAGCTTTGTCTGCACCTGCAGCATTAAAATGTTGCTGTGGATTGAAATTTCCGTGTTTGATGTTAATCAACCACCCAGTGTTTGCATTCAGCAAAGTATGAATGTTTAATTACCATAAAATGCAATCACCATTTCGTACAGACAATGAATGGCACATAGACCTCATTGAAGTTATCAAAAAAGGACCAGTGGTCAATTGGGTCAGTGATTTGAATTGTTTGACAGACTTAGAGAAGCAAGTAAAGTTCAAAAATCTAGATTAAATTTGAGAAGTTTGCCACAGAATCTGTTAAAAAGAACTGTCATAAGTAATTGAAGTTAACAAAAGCCCTTTTCAATCAAAAGTTCAAGTTCAAGCTGTAGAGTTAATTTGAATTTGCATTTCTTTGTTCTAAGTTTCTCATGAAGCATGATCTGATTACAAGGGTGAGCAGTTATATCAGGGCAGTTTTATGCATATTTGTCTAATTAAGGTAAAATTATTTTTAAGGTGCAAGTTACTGATACCAACCGAAGATTTCAAGATGCGGGAAAGGAGGTGAGAATATGATACATTTCTTGCATACTCAATATGTGGATGCAGTTTGCTTAAAAATATGAACATTTCTTCTTTTCTAAGGTGATAGTCCAAACAGAAGATATTATTCGATGTAGAATTCAGCAGAGGAACATTACAATGGTAGTAGAAAAATTGCAGTTATGCCTTCCAGGTGAGTTAAACTTGTCTATAATGGAATGCTTGGCTTGGTAAAACCATAATTTAATGGTAGCATACGGTCATTTGTCATTATGGGAATTACAGATTACTTGGTGATTGCCCCCAAAAGCTCATGGTTATCTTTCTTACCCATTTTAGTTCTTGAATTTTCATGGTTTTCTTATCTTATAAAGTTTTGTTTGATGATCTGTCACATCAGGTTCCTAGAACAACCTGTACCTCTCCCATTTCCTTCCTGCCTAGTTTGTCCTTTATCCCTCACCCCCCTCCCACTGCTTTTTTGTTTTTTCTCAGAATACTTTCCCATGGAGGAGTGCCTTTTGATTACGTTTCCTTGCCTTTTCCTAATTTGCCCAATTTTTTTTTAAGATTTTTTAAAAAATTTATTTATATGACAGAGATCACAAGTAGGCAGAGAGGCAGGAAGAGAGAGAGAGAGGTGGAAGCAGGCTCCCTGCTGAGCAGAGTGCCTGATGTGGGGCTTGATCCCAGGACCCCGAGATCATAACCTGAGCTGAAGGCAGAGGTTTTAACCCACTGAGCCACCCAGGTGCCCCTCGCCCACTTTTCTTACTTCTGGTTTTCCACTGTTTTCTGTTTGTCACTTAAGCAGGTTGGTTTTGCTTTTCTCGCAGTCTTGCTTTGCTGATAAAGTGAAAAAAAAAACAAAACGCTAAAGTACTAGGTCTTTTCCCTTTTTTGGTCGTACCTTTACCCTCCCATGTTTTGGAAAGACTGACTTTGTTGGTTTCTGAGTTTTTGATCTTTCTGTTTTGGCTCAGATATTACTGGAAAATCAAATTCTAAGAAACTCACCAGTATTTTCTTTCCTTTTGTGTATCCTGTTTGAACAAAAGGAAGCCAACGTGTATGTCATCTTTTTATTCATATAGTAAGCTGAATCCATCTTAGTGTCCCATTTTTTAAACTTATTTTTTTCGGAAGGATCCCGAAGTTCCATGTCCGGGGAAATAGAATGAGATGTTTTTTACAATATTTATATAATATAAATTTAGCTTAGGACACAAATTGTATGTTAAAACTTTCAGCAGGTTTTATTAACTAAAAGACATTGTTTTCTGACTTTGTGAGGATAACCTTTTTTTTAGAATCACTGAAATTCTGTTCAGTTTTATCTCTGGACCATGGATATTTGCACATTAACTTTGATTAAATAAAATGTCTGCTTCTTATATTCCATTTTAGGGTTGAGAAACCTCTTTCCTTATAGTAATGTTTAATAACACCTTTTCGCCAACATCAGATACACTCACTGAAGTAGCCATGAACACAGGCTAAGTTTGATTGCTTTGACCCTGATGGTAATAAGCCTAAAAAATTGGGTACTGGTAGAATGCTAAAGAGCTGAATTCAGCTTATTCCCCTGGGCGTGCTTTTTGGAATAGAGAAATAAAGGGAAGTAGAAGTTAGACTTTTGTTACTGCCACTGTCTTTGCTTTCAAGGCTGGACAGGCAATCTGAATTCATGTAAACATTGTCTTCTTAATAGCCAAATTGAAAACTGCTTCCTTTCCTCCATCTGTCTAGCCCCAGACACTCCTAGCCTTCTATCTAATTATCCACTCGTGAATTCTTTTTGTGTCAGCAATTATGGTAGATATTGGAAATACAAAGTTGAAAATGACACAGTCATAGCTCTGAAGGAACCTACGTTCTAATGTGAATAAGGATATAAGATATTTATTGTTGCATAATTGCCTAACTCCTTGGATTAGGAGGCGTGTGAGAGGATATAAGAAGTCATAGTGTAAGTGCATTTTCCTGGTATATTAGTTTTACTTGATTATTTATGAGGTGAGCATTATTTTTATATGGAAATAAGATAGATATAAAAGTTACATAAATTGTTGAGATAAAACAGGAGGCGTTAAAGAAAGTTTGTACTTAAGCAGCAGTTTTAGGCTTTTCCCCAGGTTATATGTTTACTCTAATGCTTTGGTTGGAAAATGTGAGAAATACTGCATTACAATGTAGGGGCTGTGATAGAGGTATCCATAAAGTTCACAGGGTTAGGGTGGTTCACTGTTGCCACCATTGTAACTTTATGGTTTTCAGACGAGTGAACTAAATATCTTCTGTACACTTGAAGACCCTTTGTGAGTAGCCAAAATAGAAAATCTAGAAAAAAGTGTTGTCTGTCCGGTCTGTGAAAATGTGAGCTGGCTTGATGAGCCAATGATAATTTATGCACTTTGTGCTTTGAAATTCTACTAAGGATAAATGGTAATCTGCCTAGTTGCATTAAAACCTTTTTGGTGGCAGTGTGTCATCTTGCTGAAGCTTATAACAATTTTATTAAATAATTGCATTTCTGAGCCTATAATAGAAATGATAAAGTTGATTTGTTATGTTTATTTATGATTTTATTATAATTTAATCTCTGTAAACTTGAATTTTTTTTTCTTTGTCAGTTTGGTATAAAATTTTGCTTAGTGATCTATAACACAGTTGTATTTGGTATATTTTTGTTATGTGTATTTTATTTGATATATTGAATCAAAATTAATCAATCTCATTTACTCAACTTTGTCTCTTGATTAACTGAAGTCCAAACTTACAATTGCACTACAGGGAAGAGATAATAATAAGTTTCTGAATATGATAATTGTTAATAGGTTACTATTTCAGTTATAGGTGTCAGCATATGAAGGTATTTCAAATTCTAGATAATGTGTTCATTTATATAATGTAATGTTCAATATATGAAGACATTAAAATGTTTTTATTTACTTGATATATAAAATTTTATTTGAAAATATAAAAGTAAATATTTAAGAAAATATAAGCCTGGAATAAAGTATAGAGAAAATTAATGTATAAAGTATAGAGAATATTAATGAATTTATAATAGGCTCTTTCCTGCTTTAATTTTTACATCTAAATTTTTTTTCTCATTTTGAAAGCTAAAGTAAGTTCTCCTTTTTAATGCAGTGCTGGAAATGTACAGTAAGCTAAAAGAACAGATGAGTGCAAAAAGGTGAGTTAGTTTCTTTCCTGTTTTTAATCTTTATTTTTCTATTAAAGAAAGCATGGATAAATTACAGTGAGTCATGTGAAGTTTTGCTTTCTACCTTTATTCTTTTTTCGTGTAATTTGCCCATCAGAATCTAGTCTAAAAAAGCAGTTTGTAGCCATTTATTTGTGGATCCTTGTCCTTTATAAGTAAAATCAAAGATTGGTGATATTGTTGAAGGACAAATAGACAACTGAACAGTAATGAAAAACTATTGATTAGCTTCCATGTAAACATTGCTTATAATGAAAGGTTAAGTGTGTATTGTGGGACCACAGTGAAAGCAGTATAGGTAGTTATATTTTGACAATCTGGGCTACTGTAGATCATGTTCTGTTTTATAACACAAATGAACACATGAAAAATGAGAAATCATTTGAAGTAGTTTATTGATTATCATTAGATGTAATAATGTGTAAAATGATTTAAAGATGAACAATTTTAAAGTAACAAAAAAATCAGAATAAATGATAATCTATATTTGGAATAGGGAAATAATGGTTTCCTTTTAATTTATTAATAATTGCTTAATTATCATAGTACATTTTGTATAAATGTATACTCAAAGATTTGTGTATGTCCTGCTTTGTAGTGCTAAGCATTGAATTTTATTGGCCTTTACCAATTCATACTAATTAGTAGTTATTTTTTTCCTCTTTAATACATCATAAACTATTCTGAAAATATTTTATTTATGTATATATGTACATATGTGTGTGTGTTTGTGTATATGTATTCTTTTTTTCTACCAAAGTTGTACATTCTCCTATTTTAAAGATCTAGATAATATAGTCCTCTGTGTTTGTTGCAGATAAACAGGCATCATTGTTCCTTCTTGCCATTCACCATTCCTTCTTGCTAAAGGCAAAAACTTTTACCTCTTTTAAGGCATAATTTTTGTGTTTAGATTTATGTCTTTATTTTTTTTTAAGATTTTATTTATTTATTTGACAGAGAGAGAAATCACAAGTAGGCAGAGAGGCAGGCAGAGAGAGGGAGGGAAGCAGGTTCCCTGCTGAGCAGAGAGCCCCATGTGGGGCTCGATCCCAGGACCCTGAGATCATGACCTGAGCCAAAGACAGAGGCTTAACCCACTGAGCCACCCAGGCACCCCCATTTATGCCTTTAAATAACTAACTTTGTTGTTGTTGTTGTTGAACTTTATTTTTTTAAATTAACATGTAATGTATTATGTTTCAGGGGTACAGGTCTGTGATTCATCAGTCTTACACAATTCACAGTGTTCACCATAGCACATACCCTCCTCAGTGTCCATCACCTAGCCACCCATCCTTCCCACCCCCCTCCACTCAAGCAACCCTCAGTTTGTTTTCTGAGATTAAGAGTCTCTTATGGTTTGTCTCCCTCTCTGGTTTCCTATTGTTTCATTTTCCCTCCCTTCCCTGTTGGTCCTCTGTCTTCTCAAATTCCTCGTATCAGTGAGAGCGTATGATAATTGTCTTTTTCTGATTGACTTATTTCGCTCAGCATAGTACCCTCTGGTTCCATCCACCTCATTGCAAATGGCAAGATTTCAGTTTTTTGATGGCTGCATAGTACTCTATCATACACACACACACACACACACACACACACATCCCACATCTTCTTTGTCCATTCATCTGTTGATGGACATCTAGGCTCTTTCTGTAGTTTGGCTATTGTGGACATTGCTGCTATAAACATTCCGGTGCATGTGCCCCTTCGGATCACTATATTTATATCTTTTTTTTTTTTTTAAGATTTTATTTATTTATTTGAGAGAGAGGCAGTGAGAGAGCATGAGCGAGGAGAAGGTCAGAGGGAGAAGCAGACTCCCCGTGGAGCTGGGAGCCTGATGCGGGACTCGATCCCAGGTCTCCGGGATCATGACCTGAGCCGAAGGCAGTCGTCCAACCAACTGAGCCACCCAGGCGTCCCAATTTATATCTTTAGGGTAAATAGCCAGTAGTGCAATTTCTGGGTCATAGGGTAGCTCTATTTTCAACTTTTTGAGGAAGCTGCATATTGTTTTCCAGAGTGACTGCACCAGCTTGCATTCCCACCAACAATATAAGAGGGTTCCCCTTTCTCAGCATCCTCGCCAGCATTTGTTTCCTGACTTGTTAATTTTAGCCATTCTAACTGGTGTGAGGTGGTATTTCATTGAGGTTTTGATTTGTATTTCCCTGATGCCACGTAATGTTGAGCACTCTTTCATGTGTCTGTTGGCCATTTGGACAGAAATGTCTGTTCATGTCTTCTGCCCATTTCTTGATTGGATTATTTGTTCTTTGGGTGTTGAATTTGATAAATTTTTATAGATTTTGGAGACTAGCTCTTTATCTGATCTGTCATTTGCAAATATCTTCTCCCATTCTGTCAGTTGTCTTTTGGTTTTGTTGACTGTTTTCTTTGCTGTGTAAAAGCTTTGATCTGATGAAGTCCCAATAGTTCATTTTTGCCCTTGCTTCCCTTGCCTTTGGCGCTGTTTCTAGGAAGAAGTTGCTGTGGCTGAGGTCGAAGAGGTTGCTGTTTATGTTCTTCTCAAGGATTTTGATGGAATCCTGTCTCACATTTAGGTCTTCCATCCATTTTGAGTCTCTTTTTGTGTATGGTGTAAGGAAATGGTCCATTCATTCTTCTGCATGTGGCTGTCCAGTTTTCCCAACACCATTTGTTGAAGGGACTCTCTTTTTTTCATTGGATATTCTTTCCTGATTTGTTGAGAATTAGTTGACCATAGGGTTGAGGGTCCATTTCTTGGCCCTCTATTTTGTTCCATTGATCTATGTGTGTGTTTTTTGCCAGTATCTTACTGTCTTGATGATGACAGCTTTGTAATAGAGCTTGAAGTCCGGAATTGTGATACCACCAGCTTTGATTTTCTTTTTCAACATTCCTCTGGCTATTTGGGGTGTTTCCATACAAATTTTAGGATTATTTGTTCTATTTCTTTGAAAAAAGTTGATGGTATTTTGATATGGATTGCATTAATTATGTAGATTGCTCTAGGCAGCATAGATGTTTTCATAATATTTGTTCTTCCAATCCATGAGCATGAAACTTTTTCCATTTCTTTGTGTCTTCCTCAATTTCTTTCATAAGTATTCTATAGTTTTCTGAATATAGATTCTTTGCCTCTTTGGTTAGATTTATTCCTAGATATCTTATCGTTTTGGGTGCAATTGTAAATGGTATCTGCTCCTTAGTTTCTCTTTCTTCTGTCTTGTTGGTATATAGAAATGCAACTATTTCTGTGCATTGATTTTATATCCTGACACTTTACTGGATTCCTGTATGAGTTCTGGCAGTTTTGGGGTAGAGTCTTCTGGGTTTTCAACATAAAGTGTCATATCATCTGCAAAGAGTGAGAGCTTCACTTCTTTGCAGATTCGGATGCCTTTTATTTCTTTTTGTTGTCTGATTGGGACTTCCAGTACTATGTTGAATAGCAGTGGTGATAGTGGACATCCCTGCCATGTTCCTGACCTTAGGGGAAAAGCTTTCAGTTTTTCCCCATTGAGAATGATATTTGCTGTGGGTTTTTCATAGAAGGCTTTTAGGATATTGAGGTATGTTCAGAATGGTTTGGTAACTATCTAACTGAATTCCTGGGACCAGACAGAATTTAGGATTCCTACTCCTTTGCCATCTTAATCCTCCTCCTAAATAACTAACTTTTAATATTTCTTCACTATTTTCCAGTTTGGACTGTTAAATATTTTTTCCAATAACATAATCTATTATTTATATTCAGATTTCCCCATTTACCCCCCAGATGTGTTATATCTTCATTTCCTTCTTGAAACATTGGTAAATATATACTTTTTTGTCCCTTTAACCTAGCACAGTCTTCCTGCTTCTGGTTTTCATGACAGGTCAGCTGTCTTGTCGATGAGGACAGTTTGGATTTATTTAATTATTTTCTCATGATTAGATTCAGATGAACTGTTTTTGGTATGAGTATGACATAAGTGATATTGTGTACCCCTCAGTGTATAAAATCAGAAGGCGTATACTGTTAAATTGTCTCTAGGTTAAGCTAAATTTGATCATTTGGCTAAGAGGTTGTCTACAAATCGAAGAAGTATCTTTTCCTCTTTGCAATTACTAAGTAATCTGTGGGGTGATATTTTGAATCCTATTTCCTTAACAACTTTTCTCTCATTGGTTTTAGGATTCTTGCTTTAGATTTTACATTTCTTTCTATTTTTAAGTAATCTCCATACCTGATGTGGGGCTCGATCTCATATCCCAATATCTAGAGTCACATGCTTCTCTGACTGAGCCAGCCAGGTGCCTCTCTTGCTTTAATCGGTTATTATGCTGAGGTTACAAAGTGGTGATGTTTATAATTCTGTCATTCCTTTGACATTTATTAGGTGTCTTTATTAATATAAAGAAGAGCTTTTCTTTTTTTTTTAAAGCTCTTCCTTTTTATTTCCCTTTTCTTTTTATCTTCCTTTTCTGATTATCACTATAGACTCAATGGATTTTTTCTTTAAATAAGTGTGTTATAATAATATAAAATGTATTATACATAATAATAAATACAATGTTGTTTTCATTATTCTTTTTGGTGCTCAAATTGTATCACATTTGGCTAGGGGAATTCCCTCAAGCCAATTTCTGTGTCTTCATTTATCTCTGAGTATTTTCTTGGTTAACACGCAGTATTATGTTCCACACTCACAGTGTACTTTTCTTGTCCTAGACCTAGAAATAGCCATTTTCCAAGGTACCCTAGTTCCTTTTAGTAATCATATTTAGAAACAGATCTGCTTGCTAGGTGGGCTTATTAATAACTCCCGCCCCAGACACATACCTCTCTCAGGCTCTCTAGTTGTCTAGGGTTGCAGTTGAGAAGTTTGAAGCCATTCTGATTTCTCTTAATTTGTGACCTACCTTTTTTCTCTTTTAGAATCTTCCCTTGTGTGGTCTGTAGTTTCCTGATGGTGTGCTTTGATATGGGCCTGTTTACTTCCATTGTGCTGGGTACTTGGTGAACCTGTCTGGAATTTAATCTGGAAACCATTCTTTGATCTGATCAATGTCTTTAAGATCTAGGAAATTTTCTTGAATTATTTATTTCTGTTTTCTTAATTCCAGGACAGATATGTTTAATGTTCTAGATTGGCCCTCTGATTTTCTTTTCTCTTTTAACATTTTTTATTTCTTTGACTTCTTGCTCTGCTTCTAGCATATTTCTTTATTTTTATCTTCCAAAAAGTAATGCTGATTTTATTTCATTTCTGCTCTCCAATTTTTAATTTCTAAGAAATTTTTGATCACCAAATATTTCTTTTCCTTCATTTTCTTTCTTTCTTTCTTTCTTTTAAGGTAAGCTGTTCTTGAAATACTGTTAACAGTATTTTGTTTTAACTTCTGCGAGATTTTTTTTTTTTAAAGATTTTATTTATTTACTTGACAGACAGAGATCACAAGTAGGCAGAGAGGCAGGCAGAGAGAGAGGAGGAAGCAGGCTCCCTGCTGAGCAGAGAGCCTGATGCGGGGCTCGATCCCAGGACCCTGAGATCATGACCTGAGCCGAAGGCAGAGGTCTTAACCCACTGAGCCACCCAGGTGCCCCAATTCTGCGAGATTTTAGATGTATGTATTTACATATCTCCTTGCATATAGTTTGTTTCCACTAAGTTTTTTTCCCCTCAGTTTTTGTGTTTTGTTTTGTTTTTTTTTAATCTCTGACTTCATTGGTAGGGGTGTTTCTCAGATGTCAGGTGATTTCTTGGTTGACTCCTCATATTTAAGTGTAGTGGACATAAGGCACTGATTGGAAGCTCTAGGTATGTGGGTAGAACTTGTTGATTGTGAATTTCACTGTGAGGTTATCTAGCTGGGCTGTTCAGTTGGTGAGCCTTTGGTGTTACTATCTAGAGTTATTTCTTCTGGGGCTGCTCAGATTCCCTAGAGGAGACTTTTCCTCTCTCCTTTCTGGAGGGTAAAGATCTGACTGCCAGCATTCTGGGATCTGAGTTGGGGAAGAGAGCATTTAGTATATTTAGCTCTACTAATCCTCTTGTTTTCTGATCAGTAATAATTGCCTTCAACCTTGGTTGGTCTCCTCACTCTATTCAGAGATTATCTGTTGTAGTAATAAAAATTATTTTGCCAAAATGGGGAATGATTGTTGCTCAGGTGACTGGAGTGGAGTTTGCTGCTTAAATAGATTATCAACCAATATTCCTTACTTTAGCCCTCCATTCACTCCCAGTTCTGTAAATAGTGGGATTCCTATCAATTCTTGACACTTTGGATATTCTAGAGAATAAATAAGTTTATCCTTAGTTTCTCAACTATTGGCTTAGAATTCAGTTTTCTCAGATGTGATGAGGTTTTTGTTTTTTTTTTTTTACCCACATGTCCGGTCAGCTTTCAACATTTTAAAATTTTACCGTTCTCTCTTCTCCTTTTCTCTTCACTGTGTGGACTTAAACTTTTAAAGAAAAATCTCCTGTTATTTTATTGTTTCAAGGAGTCAAGGTTAAAAAGCATGTGTTCAGGCTGCCATCACACTAAATATTTAGGATCCCACTCTGGTGCTCTGCCATATTTTTGTTCAGTTAAATATTCATATGGGATAATAAAATAGAGGGCATGAGCAGATTTTATTCCTCGTTATCATTAGAGGTTGCAAATTAGCAACCTGCAGAGTCAAACTGGCCTACAACTATGTTTGGTTTGACTTGTAAAATGTACCAAAAAAAAAAGTGTTTTTTGTTAGTTGATATCACTTCATATTTGTTAAAATATCTGGATTTATATTCTTACTCCCAAATCTGAATCTCAGATCTCAAGCTTGGTTTTGACATCTCTGATTCATGTTGAATCTTTTCACATGGATATTCCACTACTATCTCAAGTTCAGCAAGTCTGAAACAGGCTTAAAATCTTTGCTTATTCTTGGATTGGGTCCTTTTTTATGAAATGTGCTGCAAAATATTTACTCTGGGGTACCGTTTTTTATTTTTAAGTTATTTGCTTAGCAACTTTTTAGACCCAAATACACAAATCATAAATCTGTAGCTCCATGAATTTTAAAAAAGTGAATACACCTTTATAACCACCAAGATCAAGATTTGAACATTATTTGTATCCCAAAAGCTTTTCTCATCCATTCTCTTCTGGTCATTACTACCCAAACAAGATGGAGAACATTTCCATCACCCTTTTATGCCCCTTCTCAATCCATTCCTCTTTCCCTCCACAGATAACTATATTCTGATTTCTATCACATATTCTCAGAATTGATGTAGATGGAATCATAGAATGTATTTATTTTTCTTGTCTAGTATCTCTCACTTCAAATGTTTTGAGATTCATCTATGTAATTGCAAATACCAATTATTTGTTTCTTTTCATTGCTGTGTAGTATTAAGTTCTAAGAAGTTTTTTATCTGTTTACCAGTTGGTGGGTATTTGGGTTGTTTTCATTTAGGGCGTATAATGAATAAGGCTGTCATAAAATTAGTGGACAAGCCTTTTTGTAGGCAGATGTTTATATATCTCTTTAATATATGTGTAGGAGTAGACTTGCTGGGTTATATTGTAAATGTAGGCTACCTTTTATGAGGAACCATTAAATAGTTTCCCAAAATGGTTGTACCATTTTATACTCTCATTGGCAATGAGAATTTTACATACTGCACATCCTTTCCAACATACAGTATTGTCTGTCTGCTCTAGTTGAACCATTTTGGTACACATAAAATGGTGGTTCCAATTTGCATTTCTCTGGTGACTGACGTTGAGTGCCTTTTCATTTGCTATTTTGTCATTTGTGCATTTTCTTTTGTAAAATGTCTGCTCAATAATTTTAGGTTTAGAGACACATTGAGCAGAAAGTGCAGAGTTCCCATATACCTTTCTCTCAACACAGTTTCTTTCATGAGTGTAGTACATTTCTTACAATTCATGAATCAATATTGACATGTTGTTAACTCCAGAGTTTACAATAGGGTTCACTCTTTTGTATTATACTGTATAGAGGGTTTTGACAAATGCATAATGTCATATCTGCTATGACGGCATCATACAGTATAGCTTCCTGAAAAATCTCTCGTGCTTCATCTCTTTCTTCATCCCTTCATCTCTTCATCTCATCCTTCATCCCTCCCCACAACCACTGCCAGTCACTGACCTTTTTACTGTTTCTATAATTCTGCCTTTTTCAGAATGTTCTGTAGTTGGGATCATACAGTTATATGTCATACTCAGACTAGCTTTGTTCACTTAGCAATATGCATTTAAGTTTCCTCCATGTCTTTTTGTGGCTTGATAGGTCATTTCTTTTTATGGATAAATAATATTGCATTATATGGTTGTACCACAGTTTATTTATCCATTTACCTGTTGAAGGACATCTTGGTTGGTTCTGACTTCTGGCAATTATGAATAATGCAACTATAAACATTTGTGTGCAGGTTTTTGTGTGGAATAGCTTTTTAATTCATTTAGATAAGTACCTAGTGATACAGTTGCTAGATCATACAGAAAGATTATATTTAGCTTTTAAAAAAGATTTTATTTATTTATTTATTTATCAGAGAGAATAGCACAAGCAGGGGGAGTGGAAGGCAGAGGAAGATGTAGGCTCCCTGCTGAACAAGGAGCCCAGTGCAGGACTTGATCCCAGAACCCAGGGATCATGACCTGAGGTGAAGGCAGACCCTTAACCAACTGAGCCACCCAATTGTCCCTGGAGGGACTATGTGTAGCTTTATAAGAAGCAGGCAAATTGTCTTCCAAAGTGGCTTTACTATTTTACACTGTCAGCAATAATAATGAATGAAAGTTCTGTTGCTCCACACCCTCATCAGGATTTGGTATTGTCAGCATTTTGGCCATTCTAATAGATGCAGGTAATATCTCATTTTAATTTGCAGTTCCCTATTGGCATGTGATGTTGAGCATTTTTTCATATGCTTATTTGCTATCTGTATATCTTCTTTGGTGAGTTATCTCTTCAGATCTTTTGTATGCTTTTAAATTTGGCTGGTGGTGTTCTTACTGCTGACTTTTAAGTATTTTTTGTATAGTTTATATATTAGTTCTTTATCAGATATATGTTTTGAAAATATCTTCTTCCATTCTGTGGCTAGTCTTTTCATTCTCTTATCAGTATCTTTTTAGAGCAGAAGATTATTAATTTTAATGAATTCCAGCTTACTAGTTTTTTTTCCATAGATATGTTTTGGTGGTGTTTCTGAAAACTCATTGCCAAACCCAGGATCACTTAGATTTTCTCCAATGTTAATTTCTAGAGTTTTGTGTTTTACATTTATGTCTGTGATCTATTATGAGTTAATTTTTGTGAAACCATTCATGAACATGGAATATCTCTGCATTTATTTAGATTTTCTTTGATTTCTCATCCTCATATAGATCTTGTATGTATGTGGTTAGATTTATACATAATTCATTTATTGGTGCTAAAGTAAGTGTTATTGTGTTTTTAATTTCAAATCCCAGTTGTTCCTTGCTGGTTTACCGAAGGGCAAATGACTTTGGTATGTTAACCTGGTACTCTTCAACCTTGATATAATCAGTTACTATTCTGGGAATTTTTTTGTAGATTCTTTGAGATTTTCTACATAGACAATCATGTCATCTGCAGACAAGCCTTTTCTTTCTTTCTTCCCAGTATGATTACCTTTTATTTCTTTTTCTTGTCTTACTGGGTTAGATGGTTAAACTGGAGTGATGAGGAGGAACATCCTTGCCTGTTTCCAATCTCATGGGGAAAAACACTGTGTTTTTCACCATTAAGTTTGATATTAGTTTTGTATTTTTATTCTTTTAAATTTGTTAAGATGTGTTTTATAGCCCAGAATGTGGTCTATATTGGTGAATGTTCTATGTGAGCTTGAAAAGAATATGTATTCTGTTGTTGGATGAAGTATTCTCTAAATGTCAGTTAAATCCAGTTGATTGATGGCGCTCTTTAGTTCAACAGTATTCTTTTTTTTTTTTTTTTTTTAAGATTTTATTGATTTATTTGACAGAAATCACAAGTAGGCAGAGAGGCAGGCAGAGAGAGAGGAGGAAGCAGGCTCCCCGCCAAGCAGAGAGCCCGATGCAGGGCTCGATCCCAGGACACTGGGATCGTGACTTGAGCCGAAGGCAGAGGCTTTAACCCACTGAACCACCCAGGCGCCCCTCAACAGTATTCTTAACTGAATTTATTGTCTACTGGATCTGTTAATTACCATTAGAGGAGTTTTTTTTTTTAATAAAGATTTTATTTATTTATTTGACACAGAAAGAGAGAGCACAAGTAGGCAGAGAGGCAGGCAGAGAGAGAGGGGGAAGCAGGCTCCCTGCTGAGCAGAGAGCCCGATGCGGGGCTTAATCCCAGGACCTGATATCATGACCTGGGCTGAAGGCAGAGGCTTAACCCACTGAGTCACCCAGGCGCCCCTGTTAGAGGAGTTTTAAGTCTTCAACTATGTTAGTGAATTTGTCTGTTTTCCTTGCTTTTGTATCAATTTTTGCCTCACATATTTGACACTCTGTTATTAGTCATATACACTTTAAGGATTCTTATATCTTTTTAGAGATAAATAATTTTATCATTATGTAATGTTTTTCTTTATCTCTCATAACTTTCCTTGCTCTGAAGTCTGCTTTATCTGAAATTAATATAGCTACTCCAGCTTTCTTTTGATTAGTGTTATCATAGTATATCCATCCCTTAACTTTTATTATCTCTGTGTTTTTATGTTTAAAGTTTTCCTTTTATACAACATATAGTTGGGTCTTGTATGTGTTCTCCACCCAGAATCGTAGAACTTCCATAAGAAAATGTAGAAAGATATTTTCACATTACCTGGGGTAAGCAAAGATGTTTTTAGAAGGATCACAAAAAGCTACTATATAGAATTGGAAATTGGACTTCAAATAAAAAATTTTGTTCATCAAAATACACCTTAAAGATGGGGTGCCTGGGTGGCTCAGTGGAGTAAAGCCTCTGCATTCAGCCCAGGTCACGATCCCAGGGTCCTGGGATCGAGCCCCACATTGGGCTCTCTGCTCAGTGGGGAGCCTGTTTCCTCCTCTCTTTCTGCCTGCCTCTCTGCCTGCTTGTGATCTCTGTCTGCCATATAAATAAATAAAATCATTTTAAAAAATATATACCTTAAAGAAACTTGATAGGCAAGCCACAGACTAGGAGGAAACATTTGCAAGATTATTATTATTTTTTTTGGACAGGACTCATAACCACAATATATAAAGAGCTTTTATAAATTAATTAAAAGGAAAAAAAAGAATAAAAATTAGGAACTTACGGTTTCTGGACTCACATGTAAAGAGCTTTGAAGGAAGAAATCACTCCTGTCTTTACAACAAGAAGAGAACTAATCAAACTGAAAATAAAATGCCTTTTTTAAAAAAAAGATTTCATTTGTCAGAGAGAAAGAGAGAGCACAGCAGATGGAGCAGCAGGCAGAGGGAGAAGCAGTCTCCCTGCTGAGAAAGGAACCTGATGTGGGACTTGATGCCAGGACCTGGGATCATGACCTGAGCCACAGGCAGATGCTTACCCGACTGAGAGTAACCCAGGTGTCCCTAAAAAACCTTTTTTTTAGATCCATTAGAGAAACGAGGTCATAGGGTAATCTACAGCCCCCGGAATTGGAGAGATGGGCAAATAGAGACTATCACAGTTTACTGAGAGCAGAAGCCACTGCTAGACCTTGGTTGGAACACTTAAAGGTGATTGAGCATACTGGCTGCAGAAATAAAATATTTCTAGGGGTCCAGGAAGTCCACCACTCTTTCATGAATTTTAGCTTCAGGAGCCCTACTGGATTCTCAGAGTAAGGATCATAGCAAAATACTAACAGAAAAAGAAAAAGTAACCAGTTTGAAATAAGCCCAGAGTGCTGTATTCTTAGCAAGGCTAGCTGGCAAAATTTTGGTATGAATCTCATTACTTTAACAGGTGTTGAGCTATTAAGACTTTATTTCTTCTTGAGTCAGTTTTCATATCTTATGTTTTGTCAAGGACTTTGACCACTTTATCTGAGTTGTTGAATTTTTTGGCATAAACTTATTTATAATATTGTCCTGTCATCCTTTTAATGTCTGTAGGATCTGTAGTAATGTTCTTTTTTGTCACTCCCAATATTAGTAATTTGTGGTTTTATTCCCTTGAGTTATATGATAGGAGGCTTACAATTTTATGGATATTTTCAAAGATCTAATATTTGAGTTTGTTTATTCTTTGATTTCTATTTTTATTTTTATTATTTACATTGTTACACATGTGGTTTAATTTGTTCTTTTTCTGTTTTCATAAAGTGGAAATGTAGGACAGTGATTTTATGCCTCTCTTTTTTTATTTTCAGTCATTTATTGTAATGATTTGAACAGTAAGTATGCTGTAAAATAAGTGATTTTAACTTAAAATGACTATAATTTCACCCCAAAATGACTGTAATTTCCTAGACATCAGTGTATCAATGTAAAGAACAAACGCACAAACAAATGCAGTAATGAAACTCAACTTCTATGGGAACATTTTCTCTAGTATAGGAAAATCAGTATGTTTTTAAAAGTTTAAGATGTATTCAAATACTATATATATCATGATTGACTCTAAAATGACAAAAATAAGATATATATTTTTTAAGCTTTTAAAAAATATATTAATTTATTTAAGTAATCCTTACGCCCAACATGGGGCTTGAATTTATAACCCCGAGACCAGGAGTCACATGCTGTTCCAACTGAGCCAGCCATATGCCTTTCTTCTTTATTACAAACATTTATTTTTTTTTATTTTTTATTTTTTTCTAAGATTTTTATTTATTTGACAGAGAGAGACACAGTGAGAGAGGGAACACAAGCAGGGGGAGTGGAAGAGGGAGAAGCAGGCTTCCCACTGAGCAGAGAGCCCGATGTGGGGCTCCATCCCAGGACCCTGAGATCATGACCTGAGCCGAAGGCAGACGCTTAACGACTAAGCCACCCAGGCGTCCCTATTACAAACATATAAAGTTATATGTTTTCCTCTGAGAACTACTTTAGGTGCAGTTTTGAAATGTTTTTATGATCTTTTAGTTTATAATATTTTCTTAAAAAAGACAAAAACAAAAAATATTTTCTTTTTTTTTTTTAAAGATTTTATTTCTTTATTTGAGAGAAAGAAAGAGTGCAAGAATGGGGAGAGGAGCAGAGAGAGGAACAAGCAGACTCTGCACTGAGCTCAGAGCCTGACGTGGGGCTCAATCCCATGCCCTGAGATCATGACCTGAGCCGAAATCAAGAGTCAGATGCTTAACTAACTGAGCTACCTGGGCTCTCCTTATTTTCCTTTTTTTAAACTTTTGGTTTAGTGTATTTAATTTTAAATATTTGGGGGACTTTTAGGATGTATTATGATCTTTATTATTTCTAGTTTGATACTCTTGGGTGAGTGAACATACTTTGTATGATTTCAACTTTGACATTTGTCAAATTTGACATTTGACATTGTATGATTTCAACTTTGACATTTATTGAGAATTGTTTAGTGACCCAGCACATCATCTATCTTGGTGACTATTTCATGTGTACTTGAAGAGACTGTGTATTTTGCAGTGGTGGCTTTAGTGTTCTAGAAATACCAGTTAGGTCATGTTAGTGTTAGAGTAGTTCAGATATTCTTTTTCCTTCGTGTTTTTTGTTGGCCCATTCTATCAAGGTTAAGAGAGGGCTGTTAAGAATTCTACTACTGTGGTTTGTCTACTTTCCTGTTCTTTAAATTTTCTTTTATATATTTCAAAGCTCTGTTACTAGATACATTCATATTTATGATTATTTTATGTCCTTACTAACTTTGTGTCATATGAAATATCTTTCTGTATCTTTGGTAATATTCTGTGTCCTGAATTCAACTTTGCCTGGTGTTGATGTAGTCATTTTAGTTATTCCAGCATGCTTACACTAGATGTTTCAGGGTCTACCTTTGACATCCTTTTCCTTTTAACCCCACTCTTTAAATTTAAAGTGGGTTTCTTATGAACAGCGTATAGTTGGGTCTTACTTTTTTTCATCCAGTGGGCCATCTCTATTCTACTTTGCAAATGGCATTTTAGACCATTTTTTTTTAACTTTTAAAAAGATTTTTTTACTTATTTTAGAGAGAGAGAGTGGGGAAGGGGCAGAGAGAGAAAGGGAGAGAGAAAATCACAAGCAGACTCCCTACTGAGCACAGAGCCCACGTGGGGCTCAGTCCCATGAATCTCAGATCGTGACCTGAGCTGAAACCAGGAGCCGGATGCCCAACCAATTGAGTCACCCAGGCACCCCTAGAGCATTTATATTTATGTAATTATTATTATGGTTGACTTTTCAATCAATTACCTTCTATTTGTCTGATGTATTTCTTTCTTTCCTTCCTTTTCATGATTGAGGTTTTGTTTGTGTGTGTGTGTGTGTGTGTGTGTGTGTGTATTTATTTATCTCTAACTCTGTTCACATACTAGGTATACATCTTTGTTTAACCTTTTAGAGCACAATATGCATGCTTAACTCCCCACACTTGACTTTCAGATAATGTTATTATACTTCATCAACAATATAAGAAACTTAGAACAGTTGTACTTACTCCCATCCTGTTTATGTTTTTGTCTTATTTTTTTTTAATTAAAAAAAATTAATTTTTTTTATTTTTTAAAGATTTTATTTATTTATTTGAGAGAGAGAGTATGAGAGGAGAGAGGTCAGCGGGAGAAGCAGACTCCCTGCCGAGCAGAGAGCCTGATGCAGGGCTCTATCCCAGGACTCCAGGATCATGACCTGAGCTGAAGGCAGTCGCCCAACCAACTGAGCCACCCAGGCGCCCCCGTTTTTGTTTTAATATAATTTACTTGTAACACACACACACATAATCAAAACAAATTCTTTTATACTTACTCACTTAATCTGTTAGGCTTTATTCCTTTTTGCAGATCCAGCGTTCTAAGTGACATAATTGCCTTTAACATGATAAATTTTGTTTAGTATTTATTATAGTACACATCTGCCTGCTAAAGAAAATTTTCTTGCTTTATCTATCTGGAAATGTGTTTATTTTACTTCTATTTCTGAACAGTAGCATGTATCAGTATGGAATTTTGGTTTTCAGAGGGTCCCTTCCCCCCAACAATTTAAATACTGTGTTTTTTTCATTTTCTGCTCTCCATTGTTTCTATTTAGAAGTTCACCTATCATTCTCATTGGTATTACAGGGTTTGCAATTAGGTCTTTTTTCCTCTCATCTCCATATATTTTGTTTTTAGGAGTTTGATTGTGATGTGGTTAGGTGTGGCTTTCTTTGTAGTTATATTGCTTGGGGGTTTGTTTAGCTTATTCTGAATCTGGGGGTTGATAACGTTCATCAGTTTTGAAAATTTCAGGGCTCCTATCTCTTCAAATATTTCTTCACCATTATTTTCTCTCTTTCCTTTCTTTTGGGAATTCCAGTTACATGTATGTTAGATCATTTAACATTGTCCATAATTTCTAAGAACTCCTCCTTTTCTCTCTTTTCTTTTTTTGTTTCATGTTGGATAATTTTTTGGACCTATCTTAAACTTTACTGAACCTGTTTCTTTTGATCTCAGACACTGCTCCTTCTATTTTTATTCTTTGTATGTTTGTGTGTGTTTTAGTTTGCAAAATGTCTGTTCAAGTTGTCTTGAACATAGATAATGAACATAGCACAGTGATTCATAGATTATTTTTTCTTCTGCATCTAGTCTGCTCTTAAGCCCATTGAATGAATTCTTTATTCTGATATTTTGTCTTATTTTCAGTTTTTTCATTTGATTCTTTGTTAATTTGTTTTTCCACTAAAATTTCCTATCACTTCATGCATATTAACTTTTCTTTCTTCCTAGAGCCTATAATAGTTATAATAGTTAAAGTTTTCATTTGGTAATTCAAAGATCTAGGCCAGTGTATATATGCTTCCATTGACTTTTTCTTTTACTTTTTTAAGAAAAATATTTTATTTATTTATTTGACAGACAGAGATCACAAGTAGGCAGAAAGGCAGGCAGAAAGCGAGGGGGGAAGCAGGCTCTCCGCGGAGCAGAGAGCCTGATGGGGGCTCGATCCCAGGACCCTGGGATCATGACCTGAGCCGAAGGCAGAGGCTTAACCCACTGAGCCACCCAGGCGCCCCTTTCTTTTACTTTTTTATCACATTTTTCTGCTTATTTAAGTATCTTGTAATTTTTTCTTACATGCAGGGCACTGTGTTTAGAATAGTAGAGACTGAGGTAACCACTTCTATGATAGTTCAAACTTTGGTGAATTGGAAATGCTTAAGGGAAGGCAAATCAAGTAAGATCAGTGACATTATTTGTTTTGTTTTGTTTTAAAGATTTTATTTAATTATTTATTTGAGAGAGAGTGAGAGAGAAACAGCATCAGAAGGGGGAGGATCAGAGGGAGAAGCAGGCTCCCTGGTGAGCCAGGAGCCCGATGCAGAACTAGATCCCAGAACTCTGGGATCATGACGTGAGCCGAAGGCAGTAGCTTAACCAACTGAGCCACCCAGGCACCCCTTGTCAGTGACATTATTTGTATCCTGTGGGTCAGAGAACCATTAGAGTAGTCACATGTTTTCCATTTAGGGGTGACACAATTTTTTTTTGCAATGTCTCATATTTATAAAGGCAGACATCTTGGTAGAGGTTTTGATATAGGGGGAAATCTAGTCTTATTTATAAAAAAGAAAAAATCAGAGACTTAAAATTATAATTTGAGAACATTATCACATTTTTACAGTTGACATAATATGAGTAAGGTATTAATCTGTTCTAGAATAATTTTAGTTAAAGATAGTTTCCATGATATGTTTTTTTTTTTAATTTTTAATTTTTTTTTTATAAACAATTTTTTATCCCCAGGGGTACATGTCTGTGAATCGCCAGGTTTACACACTTCACAGCACTAACCATAGCACATACCCTCCCCAATGTCCATTACCCCACCCACCTTTCCCAACCCCCTCCCCCCAGCAACCCTCAGTTTGTTTTGTGAGATTAAGAGTCACTTATGGTTTGTCTCCCTCCCAATC
>PISX010013755.1:0-55510 GCA_004024625.1 Mellivora capensis | reverse complement strand
TAAGTCAAGCAGAGAGAGTCGATTATCATATGGTTTCACTTATTTGCGGAGCATAACAAATAACACGGAGGACATGGGGAGATGGAGAGGAGAAGGGAGTTGAGGGAAAATGGGGGGGAGATGAACCATGAGAGACTATGGACTCTGAAAAACCACCTGAGGGTTTTGAAGGGGCGGGGGGTGGGAGGTTGGGGGAGCCAGGTGGTGGGTATTATGGAGGGCACGCATTGCATGGAGCACTGGGTGTGTTGTAAAACTATGAATTCTGTTACGCTGAAAAGAAATGAAATTAATAAAAAAAATAGCTTCCCTGATAACCCTCCTCCCAGCAATGGTATAACATTTGTCTATTCTGAAACCTTAATGCCCATGGCAATGGGATAACCACAAAGCAGTTTAATCTTTTTCAAATTATTTATATATTTATTCGACAGAGAAGGAGTGGGAGTGGGGTGAGGGGCAGAGGGAAAGAGAGAATCTCAAGTTAGTCCCACTGAGTGCCCAATGCAGGGCTCGATCCCAGGACCTGAATCATGACTTGAGCTGAAATAAGAGTCGATACTCAACCCACAGCCACCCAAGCACCCCATCGGGCAGTCAGGCCTCAGAGAGAACAGGTTTAACATCCCTGTGCCTCTTTCTGTGCCTTTAAACTAGTTACTTCGATTATTTTACATTTCCCTTCTCCTCACTTATACAATGGATAGGAATATTATCTACATTACAGGTTTTGATGGGACGAGCTGAAGAAAGTTCTTAGCAAACTTCCAGGTACCTAGTCACAATCACAATCGGTGGCACAATGATTACTGTCATTTCTATGTATAAAGAATTCAATGCTAATCAGAAATGATGATACAGCTTCAAGTCCTGAGTTCATTATTTTGATTCATCCCTACTTGTCTAGATGTCCTTGGCAAGAAGTTTTTTTCTCTTCCTTTTTTTTTTTTTTTTTTTTAAAGGTAGGGTTCATGTTGCCATATTCCCTGAATTCTTTCATGCTCGTACTGAAAAAAATATCGTGACTGTGGTTAATATTCTTGGGTCATATTTTCTTTCCCTCAATACTTTGAAGACAGTGTTTCATTGTTTTCTGATTTTGACTATTACTGTGGAGAAGTTGGAGCCAGGCTAATTTTTCCCGCATTTAAGTGGCATTTTTTTGGTGTGATTGTCTAAAGAAGTCTCTTTATCCTGAAGTTCAATAGCTTAACTTCAGGCTATCCAGTCTTTGCTAGAATGTCATGACATTTATTAGATGCCCTTTGGAAGAGTTAATTTCCATTAATTTGGTGGTGTATCCTTTCCACACAGAAGGAGACCACTGGGCTTCACATCATTTCCCCAATTCAATATGTTGGTCTAGAGTCTGTTTGGTTGGAGAGAACTACCCTGTTCACTTTACCACACTGCATACTTTTCTAGCTGTCAGTACTTTCCATTCTTTTTTTTAAGATTTTATTTATTTATTTGACAGACCGAGATCACAAGTAGACAGAGAGGCAGGCAGAGAGAGAGGAGAAAGCAGGCTCCCTGCCGTGCAGAGAGCCCGATGCGGGACTCGATCCCAGGACCCTGAGATCATGACATGAGCTGAAGGCAGAGGCTTAATCCACTGAGCCACCCAGGCACCTAGTAGTTTCCATTCTTCATCAGAGTAGGGAAATGTGTGCATACTAAGTTTGTTCATGTATACATTTGGATAGGTTAACGGGAATTTATCAAAATTTTAGCATTTTACCAGATGACGTCAAAGGAAAAAAGTCACTTTTAGGAACTGTGATTCCCTGTTGATTTTCCTGCAAGATTCAAATACATGAATCTTGTTTTGTTCCTTTGCTTAAAATTTTTAGTGTGATTTAAGTTATATCCCTTTCCTTATTTTATTTTGTTTATGCAATTTTATTTCTTTTTTCGTTTGTTGACTAGCTTTTACTAGTTTTTGTCCATATCATTAGATTTTGGGAAAGGACATTCTATGAAATTTAAATTCATTGTCTTACTTATGTCCTTATTACAGCTTTCCAAGAGGCAATTAAGGGTACATGTATTTTTTAAGATTTTATTTAGTCATTGGACAGAGAGAGAGAGACAGAAAGAGAGGAGACACAAGCCAGAGGATTAGGAGAGGGAGAAGCAGGCTTCCCACTTAGCAGGAAGCCCAATGCAGGGCTTGATCCCAGGACCTTGGGATCATGACTTGAGCTGAAGGCAGACATTTAACCGAATGAGCCACCCAGGTGCTCCATGGACACTTAAGAGTATTTGAAGGAGAAAACTTTCATGAAGAGCTCTAGATAAGCCTAAGAACTTTCAAGAAGTCAATAAAACAACTTCAAAAAAATGATGATTCTTTCTTAACAAGAACTGAAAAATATAGGGAAAGTATTTTTTTTAATAAATAAAGATGAGGAGAGCCAGAATTAAGGTAAGAATTATGTGTATTTTGTACATACAACCACAAGAAATATTAGGCTGAGGATGGTTGATCTTATAGCTTTAGTAACTGTACATAAGCCACTATGTTCCAATGTATACTATGGTAGATGAAGTCAATGATTCCCCAAGTGACATTATCCATAAACTAAATGAAATTCATAAGCATTTTGCAACCACTAGAAAAGAGGGTTAAAATATTAAATGAAAACACCACAAAGTACATTTACACATTTAAAAACTGATTGTAAGTGGTAACAAATAAAAGAGGAGTTATGAAGTGTTAAAATCTTAATTACACGTTCATCCTTCTGCCCTGTGGGTACTGAATATACATATGGGTTTTATTATACTTTTAGAATTGTGACTTGTTCTTTCAGCATTATGGTTGGTGTTTCTAACTGTGAAAAATGTTATCAAACATAATGTTCCTTAAATGATTATTTGTATTACAGATTGGTATCTGGCTCTTGCATAGAAATCAATATAGAATTTGAGAAGATCTTAGAATTTTAAACTTCAGTGGGACCATAGAGATCAGATACTATCAACTCCTTCATTTTACTGATGAGAAAAGAATCGCATAGATGTTGAAACTTGCCAAGCTTCTGATATTTTATATATATAATATATATATGTATATATTATATATATGTAAAATTTCTAACAGAAAAGATGTAATTCTTTCTGGAAGGAAGAGAATATATACACTGTCATGTTTTTAAAAAAAAGAAAAACTTCTATTTTTGTTTTATTCCT
Source organism: Mellivora capensis (assembly GCA_004024625.1). Classification (NCBI taxonomy): domain Eukaryota; kingdom Metazoa; phylum Chordata; class Mammalia; order Carnivora; family Mustelidae; genus Mellivora; species Mellivora capensis. Next base: position 52,315 of record PISX010013755.1, on the reverse strand, counting down.
AGAAAAAACATACAGTTGTGCACAACTGTCACTGCTTTCAAAATTTAGTCACGGTATGATTTTTTAATTTTTTCTGACATTATGAAAAATTAATTAAACCGTTTCTGCAAAAATTAATATGTATTTTCAGTATCTGCTTAATCCTTGGCCTCCAGCATTCTAGACGGCTTGTGGTTATACGGGATCGAGTTTGGGAAGCTGAAGTGGCTCCGTTTTTGAAAGGCTCCATTTCTTCTGTTCTTCTGTAAGCCCCATTTACTCACGTTCTGTATTTTGCATCAGAGTCAAAAGCAAAGAAGCTGTGTTCCCACTCCAAGGGAGAAGCAAGAAAATCATTCTTTGAGTTCTGTCCTAGGCCCCCAAACACCAAACAGTAACTAGAAGAGCAGGATCCCAAACACATTCCAGGACATTCGCTTTGAACACACCTCAGCTGACACTGGCCTGAGCACCCTCTACCTTCAAGGATTTATAAAATAGCACCCATTAGTCACTTCCATTTGATGGGATCCTACACTGGATTCTTGAAGGAACACGCATCCAGGACCCCTTTCCAGTATAAATTCCTAATCCCAAGCAACTACAAGACTTACCCTTCTCTACTTGCTGGCTCTCCCAGACATCCTGTCTGCTATACTCTGTCATTCACACTATTCAATAAACTCTGCTTTGGGGGTGCCTGCGTGACTCAGTCAGTTAAGCATCTGCCTTGGGCTCGGTCACTATCCCAGGGTCCAGCCCCGAATCCGATGGAGCCTGCTTCTCCTTCTCCCTCTCACCACAGCCAACCCTTACCCTCTGCTCCTGCCCTCTCTTACTATCTCAAATAAATAAATAAAACCTTAAAAAAATTAAAAAAAAATTAACTCTGCTTTCACTTCCTTAAGCCCCCTGCTTCCCCCGCCACACTCCTCCCCAGGACCGAGCCTGCTTGCATCAGGATGTCTCGAGTCCCAGCTAGGAACTAGCACACATCCAGATCTAGAATGAGGATCTGAGATTCAAGTTGTAAATTCTCATCTCACAGAATCCTGATCTTGCTTCCAAAAGTATGACCAACAGTGCTCTACAGAGGGGAGTTAATGATATGAAATTGAAAAATAAAATTTTAAAATAGAATATTTCTGTCAGAAATAACACATTTTAGTATTTTAGGATGAGAGAAGGCAACCTCTGTTGCCTATTCTTGCCAGTCACAGCTCTTTGTGCACACAGAGTAGAAAAGTGTTAGATTTCTGAGAAAACGTACAGCTTTAGGAAAGGAGAAATTTTAATTTTTCCAGGACAAGTGTGAGTAGATGTCACTTAAGACCTACCTGAATCTTGGATATAAAAACTCTCTCATTAGAATAGAGTTCCTATAATTATTGTACAGGTAATCTTTAGTAATAGCACAAAAATAGAAGTTCAGAGGGACTCAAAATGGTACAACAGTAATAAAAATTAATAATAATAATAATAATTCTTAGAGAAAGATAAACGTCAGCCCTCTTTCCCTAGGCTTTGGATTGTAGGAGATCAGAGACACCTCAGAAAAGGAGGTTCAAAGTAAGCTGTGTCACATTGTGCTTCCTTGCTTTTCAAATGTTATCACTGGATTCTTCATAAATAATTGAAATCAACAAGAGAGCACATTTATCTTCTAAATATTATCTATTTATCACCATTATGGACATACTCCTTTAACTCCAATCTTTCTGGATGGCTTTGGAAGCAGTTCTTTGTCTTTTCCTATTGATGCAATAAATAACATTTAAATCATTTAGCAGTCTAATATCCACCCGGCTACACACAGTCAAGGAATTATACTGTAATTAAACTTCTTTCAATTATTATTAGGTAATCATGGAATTAGAAATATGTTAGAGTTTACTGTATTATGTTCTTTCCTAGTTTGGGTTCGACTAAGTGCAAGAACAAATTCGTTTTCAAATTAACAAAGCGCAAATATAAAAGATACACACGAATTAAAGCCTCTTATTCTTTCTTCCTTGTAATAATTCATACTCAGCCAGAATATACAGCACCATTCCCCACTTTCTCCTGCACACCATCCCTCCAGTGACCATTTCTGGTGTGAAAGCAACATATTCCATTCTCTTTCCTTCAACTCAGTAAATGTCTCAATCCACTTCCTACTCTGAATCTGTAACAGGGCAATTCTCCCAGCGTGTGGTATTGATGCCCTTCCCGTTACTCATCGTCTTCGTCGTCTCTTTTCTACGCTCTTCTCACACAACACTAATCTTATGTACCAGCCTAAAGATCCCAGGGTTTTCTCCTCCCTTCAATTTAAGATATTGCTTAGAGTTACCTGGAATATTTAACAAAATTCCTATGGAGTCTAAGTGTCTACACTGTGAAGGACATACACATCCACCATCCATGCTTCCTTCTAGATACAAGACCAAGGGGTGTCTGGGTGGCTCAGTTGCTTAAACAGCTGATTCTTAATCTCAACTAGATGCAAGATTGGCAGAACAGGCCCACACAGTGTTGATAAAAATCGACATTTTCTGACCTGCATTCCCTGACCAGGAACTAGAAGGACTCAATGTTGCATCCTCATTTATAACACGATAAAATTCAGGTTAATTCAAATAACTTAAGATAAAAATACAAGCATAATGCTATTAATAAAGTGATAGAAAGACCTGGAGAGTTTTTAAGAAACTTATTATTTATGATCTCAGATTTCTGTTGGCTGGTTAAATCCCACTCCCTATCCCAGCCCAATCTGATCTCTACTTTTCTTTGCTCCTCTGTGACCCTGAAAGTGGACTTGCGAGTTTTCCACAACTTAGTTTTTTTGTTTTCTTTTGTTTTGTTTCCCTGTTGGCACTGAGATTAGAGCAAGGAGAGGTGGAGGCAGGTCCTCCCTGTTCTCCCAGCTTCAGAGTCATGTCTCTTAGATAGTGGCAGCTACTTCCTTCAGAGGCAGGGAGGCTGCCTCCCACAGCTCAGCTCTGTCACTGACTTCTAGTAACACCATTCACCTCCTTGTCCCTGGAAGATGGTAAGGTCTTCCCAGTGATGCTAAACTCTGGGTCCCTATATTGAGAACCTGGGAATTCTTTTATCCCAAACAACTGTAAAAAGTCATTCTATTCTCTTCAGTAGTACTTTTTTGGGTGAATCTGGTTTCCTGGCTAAACCCTAATACATCATTATAATGCCAAATATTAATTTTTTTTTTGAGAGAGAGAGAGAGAGAGAGAGAGAGAGAGCACAGGCAGACAGAGTGGCAGGCAGAGGCAGAGGGAGAAGCAGGCTCCCTGCCGAGCAAGGAGCCCGATGTGGGACTCGATCCCAGGACGCTGGGATCATGACCTGAACCGAAGGCAGCCGCTTAACCAACTGAGCCACCCAGGCGTCCCCCAAATGTTAATATTTAATAACAAAAACTCATGATTTTGATACTATAATAGTAATATATTTAAGAATGCTTACATCATAAAGGACTTTGTTATCTGGCTCTAAGTTAGCTCTGTTGTTTAGGGAAAAAATGTAGAAAACAAAGTAAGAGAGATGAGTAATTATAAAGGGATTTCTTGGAGATTTGATTTGTACATGTACAGTTTTGCAAAATCGTAGATGTCTTGCACTGACTAAACCCAGGCCATCAAATGCAAGTATAAAGGCACAATATCAACCTACATGAGTTTTCACTCTCACCAATAGCAACTTTGTGGTGTGATGAGTTCTAGGACTTAACAAATTTTTAAACTATGTTTTAAATGAAGTTGAAAATTAAGCAGAAGAGACTTCTTATATGCCCCCTACCCTCACACATGCACAGCCTCCCCCACTAGGAAAGTCCCACACCAGCATGGTACATGTGTTCTAACTCATGAGCCAAAATTGAGATTCTCATCATCTAAGGTCCACAGTTTACATTGCAATTCACTCTTGGTGCATGTTCTATAGGTTTGAACAAATATGTACTCATCATTATGGTATCACAGAGAGGATTTTTGCTGCCCTCAAAATCCTCTGTACTCTGCCTGCTTATCTCCTTCCCAACCCCTGGCAATCATTGATCTTTTCACCATCTCTGTAATTTTGTCTTTTCCAGAATGTCATATCATTAGAATCATATAGGACACAGCCTTTTGAAATGGTTTCTTTGTTACTTAGTACACCTATTCCCTCCATGTATTTTCATGACTTAATAGATTTTTTTTCTTTTTAGTACTTATATCCTTTTATCATACCAATTGATCGATCAGAAAAATGTTACCAAAATGGCCCTAGAGAACACTTGCCAGTCTTAACATCAGAGATGCTTCAACATTGCCATCTGTCAACCTGACCGGACACGGATTGGTTATGATTTGATGAGTAGGACTGAAGAGTGATTAGACCCAGGTCTTCACAGAATATTTGCCAGGTTTGAAATTATGGCATATCAAGCTGTGTGACCTTGAGCAAATTTTATTTAACTTCTTCTGACTCAGTTTCTTAATCTGTAAAAGTGGAATTAACAGATACCTCAGCATGTGGTTGTGATTATCCAATGAAGTGTTCAAAAGCATACAGAATAGAGTTTGGAAGGGATTAAGCACCAGTGAACATTAACCATATCATATTTGGGACAAAGAAAGATAACAACATTCCTGAACTCCAATAATATTGGTATCTCAGAGTAAAATTCTTCGGATTATGTCTACTATTATCCTATGGCTTCCCAAGTTCTTACATTGGTCTGAGTGATATTCTTACAATTCGACTGGCATGAAGAAAGGTCAAGGAGCAGAGCCAGAAATGTGGCTAAGACATGGGGTTCTAAGCCACAATTCCTGGCAGAAATCTGTCTGTCATAATCCTGATTTCCATACTGGAGACACAAATTTAAAAAAGCTACAGGTCACTGGAGAGCTAAATACAGACTACAAGTGAAATAAACTTGCATAGATAGTATCTGACTAACGGAACTCATAATTCAGGTCATTCAAATACAAGCACTGAAATGAGCAAAACCAACTGACATGGTAACTTGAAGTCAAGATACAGGGAGTGGGTGACTACCAAAGGAAAAATACGTTTCTTCGAAGAATGTTGTGGGATTCCATTAATGTGCTTGGCTTTCTATTATCGTTGAAGGGAGTCTGAAGTTGAGATGACAAGAGTGCCTCCAAATGTTTACCTCAACCACCGTGTTGCAGTGAATTACAAACTATATCAATTTGAATTTTTGATGAAAATCTCCAACACAAGATGAAAAGACCCAAGAAGTTTTAGTATGATCTTCAGCTTTAATTTTTTTTGAAGATTTATTTATTTGACACAGAGAGGGGGAGAGGGCAAGCACGAACAGGGTGCGGTGGGGGGCAGGCAGGGGAGAAGCAGACTCCCCGATGAACAAGGAACCAGATGTGGGGCTCAATCCCAGGACCCTGGGATCATGACCTGAGCCGAAGACAGAAGCTTAACTGACTGAGCCACCCAGGAGCCCCTAGCTTTAATTTTTTTAATGTAGAAAAAAGGTCATGGTAAGGTTAAATCAGGAGCAACACTGTAAGGACTTTAACTAAAATGCCAAACCGGTAAAGATAAGAAATTTCCCTTAATCTTTAATAAAGAAATGATGCTAATAAAAGTGAAGCACAAGATACTGATTTAAAAGGGGATTGACAATAATATTAGGAAAGCAGAAGGAAATAATTAAAGAACGTTGGAAATATAAGAATGCTTCTAAATTAGTAGCAAAAGACCAATGAGATTTTTAATGAACTGTAGTTTTAAAAACTTACAAATGGACTACTACAAAAGAAAACACATTTATTTAAATGCCATTTGGGTATTCTTTTTGTTGTGAATGGCTGCTGGGTGGTATTCACAAATACTTGATCTCTCTCTAAGCTGTGTCTCTCATGGAAAATGTTTAATTTGTTTTCAAAGCAACTCCCTTCAGGATGGTTGTTTATCTCCTATTTCTTTTCCCCAAAAGATAACTCAACTTGGGTGGCTATTTTTTCAAAATTACACATCTCCTTAGGTATTGCTTGTTTATTTCTAAATGGTCTTTCTCTAGGGTAATGTATGGAACATTTGCTTTGTCTATAATAAAGAATGACTATGTCTTATTAATGACTAGTTCATGTTAGCATGTAAAAGCTAGACACAAAGCGATTCTGAAATTTGTATATGTGAAAACATCTTTAGTTCTCTGGGATTTAACTTCAATCTATAGCATTTACTTTTTAAATTCTGCCATACCTTACATTACTAAAACAAAGAAAGGAACACACCTCTACTTTTAAAGTTCTTCAAGTTTTCTGCTGGTGTTATTGTTGTTTCTTGGGGTTTGGTTTTGTTTTTCAAAGTTGTTTTTATACCATAGCAAACAGTACTCTACAGAGATAATAGTTCTTTCTACACAAACCATTTCAAGTGCTGGTGGAATGCGATACACAGTTTTAATGTTTACATCACCTCTAAAAAAATCAAATTCCTATGAGACTATTTTATATCATGTAGAATTTATTATAAAAAATCTGCCAAGAAAATCAGTTGAAGTAATCAAAGTATGGACAAAAATTTTAAAAGATATAAACATATAATCAATGCAAAAGCTAACACTAGTTTTCTTTTATTATAAGATAAAATGGAGTGATCTGCACTCTGCACCCACCAGTGTCCATTCTAGGATGGTTTGTGTGTCTGGCTCATGGACTTGAAAAGATGTGAGGCACTTGCTCAACTATTCCAGCTCCCATTTTACTCAAAATTTTGACTGCTATTGGCATTTTCCTGGGTTCTTCTACTTTGACCAACCAATCTGAAATTAACACTTCAGGTTATCCTATCACATTAAAGTCTAGCATTATCACTTTGTTTACACTTATGAGTCATCTTTTAGCTACTCTTCTACTGGAGCTCCCTGATTTAATTCCTGTAACAACTTCCCAGAAAGTTAGGTTATCTTTTTTTTTTTTTTTTTTGGTTATCTATTTTTAAACAAGCCATCTTCAGATAAAGATCTCAAAGGTATTATAAGAGTTGAAGAAAATATTTTTTGAGTACTTACATAATAGGAATTATTCTAAATATTATGTCATTCAATATTGCAAAGATCTTTTTCTTAACTAATGAGCAAATGGAAACTCAAAGATATCATAGGGCTTCCCTCATATAATGTGGCTAATTAAGAAGAGACATCGGCACTGAAAATCTGTCTATCTTGAAATCTGTATATGCAGGGCCACACATGCTGCATGCAAAAACATATACCCCTACTCATCACTTAAATTACAAGGTTTACTGTTGAGTATCACAAAGCTAGGAAAGAAAAGTGCATTTTTTGTTTTTGTTTTTACTGGTGTTTGGGGTTTGTTGAGGGGGAGGGAGATTGGAGTCAGGTACAAGTTAACTTAAAATTTTCAACTGATTATGTGCAGTGCTACTTATATGAAAATACTAACAGATTAGGAAACTTCCAGATTCTTATGTGGCATGCAAGGAACCCAAAAGTCACCACTCTGTCCAACAACAAGCAAAAAGCTGGAGAAACTGAAAAATCTACATCTGTTCTTAGAGGTTCTCAGAGAAGTGAGGTCATAGGGCAAATCACTGTCCCCCAAAGTGAGTGGACAGGCAGGCAAATTCAGGGAACGTAACTTAACTGAACAGAAAGCTCCATGGCAATAAGAACCAGTAGAAAAACCTAAAATGTAACTGACAATTGGCCAGAGTCTCATATAGACAAGTGTAAGCATTCCCAACTCCACAGATCTGGTCGCAGTTCCCCCACATTTTTTAGGACTTTGATCTCCTAGAGCTTAACCGGGTTATCACAGCAGAAACTGAAGAAAAATTCCCTTATTTTCCCTGCAGGGGTAGGATAAAAGTAACCATTTTGAAATACACTGGATCGTTATATTCTTCTTAACCAGGTCTGCCTTTAGAAGAAAGTTTTTTTTTTTTACCAGAGCTTAACCTACTGAACTTTTTCCAGATCCTAACAGACCTGGGGGTAGAGAAACACCCAACTCCAGAGCAATCTCACCATCCTGCCTCACCTGGGTGCAGAGGGGGCCTCAGAAATACTTAAGTTCATAGCACAGAAGCACAGGCTCATTTAAAGGCTGAAACTAATTATAGGACCATGGAACATTCCCCTCCCCCAACAATTTATCACATTACTAAAGGGCTATTTACACCAGTTCCCTTTACCCAGTACATTATGTCTGGTCCTCAAGGCAAACTAACGGGGAAAAAAAACATACTGTTTTAAGAGACAGAATACCAGAACCTGACTCATATAAGGCAGACATGTCAGAATTATCATACTGGAAATTTAAAACAATTATGATTGTTTCAATTAATTAAAATCCTAAGGGATCTAATGAATATAAAACATAGAATACAAAAATAGATAAGCAATCTGAGAGAGGAAATTCTGATAATTAAAAATAAATTCTAGAGATCAAAAACACTGTCCCCCCAAAATAAAGAATGCTTTTGATAGGCTCATTACTAGACTGGATGTAGCTAAAGAAAGAATCTCTAAACTAGAGGATATTTCAGTAAAACTTCCAAAATTACAACGACTGGGGGCGGGGGGAACTAAAACAGATTCCTAAGAACTGTGGGACAACTACAAAAGGCTTATCAAGTGCATGATGGTAACATCAGAATCTTTACAAGAAGGAGAAAAAAGGAACAGAAGCAATATTTTCAGCAATAACAACCGTGAATTTCCCCAAAGTAATGGCAAACAGCAAGCCACGGATCCAGAAAACCCGGAAAAAAAAACAAGCAAGATAAATACCAGAAGACTCTCTCTACAAATTACATGTAGTCTGTGGGAAATCAAAGATTAAAACAAAAAACAAAAAGCACTCTTCAAAGTAGCCAGAGGTGGGAAAACACACCTTACCAATGAAAAGCAAACTATACTATTGGACTTTTCCTGAAAACTTTACAAGCAAGAATAGAGTAGAATGAAATTCTTGAAGTGTTGAGAAAAGGAAACAACAACAACAAAAAAAGCACTGAGGATTTCTATGGCAATGAAGCTTACGTACAATATTATAATGGTCACTACGTGTCATTATGTATTTGTCCCAACCCATGGAATGCATAACTCTAAAAGAAAATCCTAATGTAAACCATGGACTTGGGATGATGATGTGTCAAGGTAATTTCATCAATTGTAGCAAATGTGGTGTAGGATTTTCATAGTGGAGGATGCTGCATATTTGTGGGAATGGGGCATACATGAAAATTCTATTATTTTCCTCTCAATTTTGCTGTAAGCCCCAATGTGCTTTAAAAAATAAAGTCTATTTAAAAATTACTAAAATTTGGGACACCTGGGTGGCTCAGTTGGTTAAGCGGCTGCCTTCGGCTCGGGTCATGATCCCAGCGTCCTGGGATCAAGTCCCACATCGGGCTCCTTGCTCGGCAGGGAGCCTGCTTCTCCCTCTGCCTCTGCCTGCCACTCTGTCTGCCTGTGCTTGCTCTCTCGCGCTCTGACAAATAAATAAATAAATTTTTTTTAAAAATTACAAAAATTTTTGTTAATTGTTAAGTGTTAACAGTTAAGTGTCTATCATTGGCTCAGGTCATGATCCCAGGGTCCTGGGATCAAGCCATACACTGAGCTCCCTGCTCAGCAGGGAGCATGCTTCTCCCTCTCCCTCTGCCTGCCACTATGCCTACTTGTGATGTTTCTCTAAGTAAAATCTTTAAAATAAAATAAAAATTATAAAAATTACCAACAGAACACAATGAATAAAAGGCAAATAAAAACACATTTTGACATTTCTACCTCATGGTTAAACAGATTTTTTTTTTTAAGATTTTTATTGATTTGAGAAAGAAAGCTTGTGAGAGAGAGAGAGAGAGAGAGAGAGAGAAAGCATGAGTGTGGGGAGGGGAGGAGGGAGAAGCAGACTTCCTGCTGAGCAAGAGAAGCTGATGCAAGGCTTGATCCCAGGCCCCTAGGAACATGAACTGAGCTGAAGGCAGACACTTAACTGACTGAGATCACTTAACAGGAGCCTCCTGAGATTCTCTGAATTTCTTTACTAGAGCCTTTTCTCTCTAATACACTGACAATTAAGTGGGAGGGAGTTCTTTTCAGAAAAAAGGTGCTGGAACAACCAGCAATCCCTAAAAAGTCAACCTCACTCCTTGCCTCACACCATTTATAAAAAGTAATGAATTCACCTAACAGTTAGAACTAAAAGTGTCACTTTTTTAGAAGAAAACATAGGGAAAGTCTTATGACCTCAGGTTAAGAAAGTATTTCTTAGAGATTTTTTAAAACCTTCAAAAAGGAAAAATTGTTTAATGTGACACATCAAAATTTAAATTTTCTATTCAAAAGATCCAGTTTAAAAAAAAAACTAAAAATACAAACAAGACTAGAAGAACATATTTTCAAAATAAAGATGATAAATGATTTGTATACAGAATACATAAAGAACTCTTAAAATTCAGTAATAAGACAAATATCCTCATTTTAAACTGGATAGATGATTTAAATAAAGAATATAACAAAGAAAATGTACAAACAAAATGAAACAAAGAAAAAGTACAAAAGGCCAATTCGCATGTGAAAGAATGATTACCGTAATTAGGGAAATGCCAACTAAAATCCCAAGACACCATCACATACATACTCAGTGGCTTAAAATCCTCAGTACCAAAGACTGACAAAAGAACGGGAGGATGTGCGAGTAAAAATGCAAAATGGCAGTCACTTTGGAAAAGGTTTTGGTGGTTGCTTATGAAATTAAACATACACTTACTACCTGATCCAGCAATTCCACTAGTAGGTCATTTACTGAGAAAATGTATTCACACACAAAGACTGGTACCAGAGTATCAGCACAGCTTTCTTTATAATACCAAAAACTAGAACTCAATCCAAATGTTATCAGATGGCAAATACAGAAGCAAATTGTGGTGCACCCATACAATGGAGTTCTATTTAGCAATATCAATGAAGGAATCTACAAACATCATGGTAAGTAAAAAAAAGTAGACACAAGAGAATTATATGATTCCACAGAGATGAAATCCCAGAAAAGGCCATACTTTGGTAAGTAGATCAGTGGTTTTAAGGACTAAGGGATTAGAGTAAGAGAATGACTACACAGGAAACTCAGGCAGTGATGAAAAGATCTCCTATCATGATTGTGGTGATGGTGACTTGACAGGAAACATTTGTTGAAATGTATCAAACTGTACACTTAAATCTGGTGAATTTTATTTTCTGTAAATTACATCCCAATACAACTGACTAAAATTAAAACAAAAATCAGGCTTTCTGGAAAAATACCAGTGGTTGTAAATGGTATTGTTCAGCTTCCCGCCTAGAAAAGGATGCACCTTGACCGGGTGTCAGGCTGAGGAACCAGCTGTGGAACTGTCTAAATTCACACAGAGAACAGCAACATCTATGGGAACACAGGCTGTCCAAGTGACAGGTATACAGAGCCTCAGCCAGGAGCTCGGGGACATTCTGCTGCTTGAGGCTCAAGGTCATCACTAGCCTTCCATCTGTTGTTATGACATCCATGCAAGAATGTTCTCCAGAGATTATTTGATTCATCCCCAGATTATGGACCTGAATTCATGTTTTCTTATGTTCCCTACATGAACATTCTTGAAATAGATCCATCTTCTCTACATTAACAATAATGGATTACTGCATTTATGTTGCTTCTATTATTTGTCTCTTGTTTTAAAAATAGTATCTTTTAGGGGTGTCTGGTGGCTCAGTTGTTTAAACGTCTGACTCTTGATTTTGGCTTTGGTTGTGATCTCAGGGTCATGAGATCCAGCTCCACATCAGGCTCTGTGCTGGGTATAGAGTCTGCTTAAGATTCTCTCTCTTCCCCTCTTGCCTGTCCCTCCCTACCCTGCTTGCAGACTAGGGAAAATAAAAATAAATAAAAATAGTATCTGTTTTTAAGATTTCAACAAAGCACAAATGAAAACATGAGACTTTCCTGTAATTCCATTATTAATGACATTTTAGAACAGATAATACATGACTTTTTCCCAAAGGGACCAATCAGGAATCACCTTTTGGCCCAAAGATACATTGTTTACCAGGAGCCCATTACAAACCACATCATATTTCTCCTGTGGCTCCCTCGCTCCCTCAGTATCCTCTGGCTATTCCTCACTCTAGTCTTGTATTTTCTCTGGTCTGTCCCTGGGTCGCCCTCCCACAGGATTGCTCCTAACTAGTCTCCAGCTCTTTCGGTATGACGAAGTTTCAGGGCAACAGCCTCTCTTGTAGGAGATACATATAATGAAGGTTCCAAAGGAATGAATCCGAGAAATTGCTTTTCATGCCCATGACAGAAAGATTCTGGGTTATGGATTTCTGCCCATCATCCTTCACATATGCAGACCATCCTCGGTTTCATCCCTTTTAAAAACTGACCCTGACTTAGAATCAAGCTGTCACCTTTAAAATAACTACAGCAACCACTCTTTGATCATTCATGGGTGAGGAATAGGGACCTCTGGATAACAGAATCCTCTCTTTCAAAAAGGTTTACTGTAACGTGAACTTAGTCTATGAACTGAAATATTGTTAACTACCTGATTTCATGTTGTGAAATAAAATTCAATAGATCTTTCACTACTCCAGGAGAATTTTATCATCTTGAACCCCCTATCGTACCACATTATGATTTTTTACGGTTTATAGTGTCAGATACTGTTTAGTGTTATCTTTCCTTGTTACCATAGATACCCTTGCTCAGAAAGCTGTGTGAATTGCACCCAGTGTTGTTAAATAGAAGAGCCTAAGTCTAATTCTAGCTATCTTTTTAAATCACCTGAAACCTATTCTCTTGCCAATCAAGCATTATGAGTATTAGTTAACACTGAGTCTCGGATGTACGTTTACAAGTCAATACAATTTAACTTTGTATTTTAATTCCACGTACTTCTGAATACAAGCACCCCTTCAAGTCACTTATTTGGTATTTGATAAAATTTATATTAATACTACAGAATAATCTCCATGTGTTCCACAATTCCTTCATTCTTCATTGATTCCTTTTAGCATTTTTGTGTTATTTAATATTTAGAGGATTTCAGAACAATGAGTCTAATTGGGAAGAGACCTTAGAAAATTTTTCTCAAAATTGAGAATAAAAAATATGTATTTCTTTTAAGTACAAAGATGATAATATTTAAGAAAAACAAGTACAGTAGAATAAGCCCTTCTAAAAGATGTGATTTAGCCTTACAAATTATAGACTTGAAAGTATGGATATTGAGAAATAGTGTTTTGCAAGACTAAGGCATGAATTCAATCATGACTTTGGCAGTTTATGTCCAAGAGGAAGTCTTTGAAAAGGGAGTTATTGAGCTCCTTCCCCTTGCTAATAGTGAAGTGTCTACTTCAAATATCTAAGTTGATTTCTTTCTCATGTTGTGGCACAAGCAGAAAATCACAGTACTGGATTTAGTATGTACAAGTGAACTCTGCTTTCCACCCAGGAGCTCTACTTGGTCAATTTTAAAGTCATTACTTAAGTCAACTGAGCGTTTTCCAGGTTCAATCTGAAATCTGGTATTTTTTAAGTCTGTATGAGACATTTTTCTTAAATCAGCTGCCTAGAGCTATTTAGTGCAATATTAATTGAGGTCAAGTTCTTGGAAATGTAATATAAAATTACCTCTTATCTCAGTTTGTGAGGTGCTGCCATGGGTCCTTTTCCCAGAAAGGAGAATCTGACACGGTAGTTGAGCCACACAGTGGCTACTCATTGTTAGGCAATGCTTTCAGGAACAACTTTTGTAAAGGGTGATGGAAGCAAGACCAGACAGAGGTTGAACAGAAATACATTTGTGACAGAGGCCTCAGCTGACATCCTGACTGGCTGTGACAACTGAGGCCAAGGTAGGTACCATAAACCTGTTGCCTTCAGGGACATACCAGGGGCAGGGACAATTCTTAGGAGAGATCCACTGTTAGCCCTCAAAGCCAACACTCATAACAAATGGGGACACCAGTGCTTTGGTCCTACAGAGAGTCTCCCTAACATCCTGCATCTCTCCTGACATGTCCCAATAGGACACTTAACAAAATGTATTTCCTTCCCATGTGCCTGTATGGCATCTGGAATTCCAATATTAGATCAATTTCCCTGAATAAGACAGTGGGTCTCAACCTGTTCTCTGCAAATCCTTTGTCTCAGATACAGTGCTGCAATGCTTACCTTAGGGGTGAGAAGCCAATACCATTTAGCACTTCATTTTTCTGGATTGGAGGATGTGCTGATTTCCTTTCAAGTTATTCTGCCAGAACAGCTAGACCTTTATCTTGACAATATTTATCTCACTATGGTTTCTTTTGAAAAACAAAAATAAAAACAAACCTTCCACTCCGGAAAAAGTGCCAAAAAACATTGGACTGAGATATAGTTGTTTTTTTTTTTTTTAATTTATTTATTTGACAGGCAGAGATCACAAGTAGGCAGAGAGGCAGAGAGAGAGAGGAGGAAGCAGGCTCCCCACTGAGCAGAGAACCCGATGTGGGGCTCGATCCCAGGACCCTGGGATCATGACCTGAGCCGAAGGCAGAGGCTTTAACCCGCTGAGCCACCCAGGAGTCCCTGAGATATAGTTATTAACAAAAAAGTGGGAGTGCATTTATGATACAAGTTCTGTGAAACTGTCTTACTCTCCCATATACAGCTTAGTATCCAACCAAATTCTAAGCAGATTTCCAGAGCTATTTGTATACCTCCTCTCAAATATCTGCACCCAAATTTCAAATGGCCTTCATTTTCCCAAACTCTAATCATCTCAATTCACTGAGACCACTGTATTCTAATTATGTTTACCCTCTGAACTCCATGATCAGAAAAATGGTTCATCTATAAGCAGGCGTGATCCTATAGCATACCTAATTAGTTACCCATTTTTTTTCAGGGATCATAGTTCTGTGCTGTCTCAATTTCTAAAAATAATTGTTTCATATACTTGGCCCATACATCTTTTTTTTTTTTTTTTGGTGGTAGGAGGACATGCATAGTAGCAGTTACCACTACATGAGTGACAAACCTAAAATCTTTTTTTGAATTAAGTACAAAATTTAAAACAAATCCCAAAATACATATATTTAGAACAGTATAGATCAATTATGCTTAATAATGTAAAAAAACTTTAAATAAAAAAACAGAATAGTAAGAAACAACATGAAACCTATCTCATACATACAAGAATAGATCTAAACTAGGAAATCCATTAACATGTTTCATTATATAACAGCAAAGTGAAAATGGTGTGTTTATCCATAGATACTGAGGTTATTATATTATTCAACAGCTTGAGTTTTGATTTTTTAAAGTTGCTTTAAGTAGATATATTTTCCTTAAGACAATTTTTTAAAAATCTACTTAGTCAACAAGTTATTCATATTAGCTATCTACTTTAACCAATTTTATTTAAGATTTTCAAGTCATAGATGAATAGTAATAAAATTATTATAATAATTTAATAAAATTATAAAATAAAATAATAAAAGTCATAGAGAAACTGTTAAATTATCACTGTTTATAAATAATTTCATTACTTTAATAGAAAATTCAAAATATTTGGCTGAAAAGGGGCATAAATATTTATAAATTCTTATGATAGCTGGATTCAGTATTAATATAAATACATTGATATCCCTCCTACATATAAAAATAACTTATTAAACAAAGGACTGGCTCATGGAAAAGATAAACAAAATTTAAAAACTTTAGCATGATTCACCAAGAAAAAACAGGACTTAAAATCAGAAATGAAAGAGGAGACATTACAGCTGATACCACAGAAATACAAATGATCCTGAGACTACTACAATTATATGCCAGTAAGTTGGAAAACATAAAAATGGATAAATTCCTCACAACATATAACATTTTAAGACTGAATCATGAAGAAATAGAAAATCTGAATGGAGTAATTACATTTAAGATTAAATTAGTAATCAAAAACCTCCCAAAGTCCAGGACCAGACCACTTCAATGGTAATTCTACCAAACATTCCAACAATTAATACCAATCCTTCTCAAACTCTTTCAGAATAAAAAGTCTCAACAAAGTGGGTATAAAGAGAAAATACATCCACAGAATAAAGGTCACATATGACAAGCCCCAACTAAAATCATACTCAACAGGGAAAAGCTGAAAGTTTTTTTTTCTCTAAGAACAGGAACAAGACAAGTGTGCCTACCCTTATAACTCCTATTCAACATAGTCCTGGAAGTCCTAGCCAAAGCAATCAGGCAAGAAAAATAAATAAAAAGCATCTGAATCACAAAGGAAAAGGTAATATGGTCCCTGTTCACAAATAATATGATTTTAAAATAAGAAAATCTTACATTTTACCAAAATAGAATCTGTCATGCTCACAGACTGGAAGAATTAATATTACTAAAATTAAATTACTAATCCATATTACCTAAGTAATCTACAGATTTGATGCAAAAATCAAAATCCCAATGGCATTTTTTTAATAGAAATGGGACAATCCTAAAATTTGTATGAAACCACAATACCACAAATTGCCAAAGCAATCTTAAGAAAAACAAAGCTTGAGGCATCGTACTACTTGATTCCAAACTATATTACAATACCTTAATAATCAAAACGGTAAGAATTGGCATAAAAACAGACAATGGAATAGAGATCCCAGAAATAAACCCATCCATACACAGCCAATTAATTTATGACAAAGGAGCCAGGAATAGACAAAGGGAAAAGGAAAAAAATCCTCTCTTCAATCAATAGTGTTGGGAAAACAGGATATCCACATGCAAAAGAATGAAAGTGTACCCACATCTTACACACACACACACACACACACACAAAAGACTGAAATGGATTGGGATGCCTGGGTGGCTCAGTTGGTTGGAGGACTGCCTTCGGCTCAGGTCATGATCCCGGAGACCTGGGATCGAGTCCCGCATCAGGATCCCAGCTCCACAAGGAATCAGCTTCTCCCTCTGACCTTCTCCTCGCTCATGCTCTCTCACTGCCTCTCTCTCAAATAAATAAATAAAATCTTAAAAAAAAAAGACTGAAATGGATTAAAGAATTGAATGCAATAAATGAAACCACAGAACTCTTAAAGAATACATAAAGTGTAAGGGGTAAACTCTTTGTCACTAGTTTTGGTAATTTTTTTTTTTTATATCTGATACCAAAAGTAAAAGCAAAAAAAGCAAGTGAGAGATTATATCAAACTAAAAAGCTTCTGCACAGCAAAGAAAACCATAAACAAAATGAAAAGGCAACCTATGGATAGGGAGAAAATGTTTACAAATCATTTATCTAATAAGGTGTTAATACCCAAAATAAATAAAGAATTCACATAACTCAACAGGAGAAACAACAAGCAAACAATATAATTTAAAAAGGGGTAGAGGAACTAAATACTTTTTTTTTTTCCCAAAGAAGACACAGATGGCCACCAAGGACATGAAAGGATGCTCAACATCATGAACCACTGGGGATATATAAATTAAAACCATGAAGAGATATTACATCATTCCTGTTAGAATGGCTGTCATCAGAAAGACAAGAAATAACTAGTGTTGGAAAGGAGGCATAGAAAAGAGAACCTGGCAAGGAGGTGTAGAAAAGAGAACCCTTAAGTGCTGTTGGTGCAGCCACTAAGGAAAACAGTAGAGGTTCCTCCAAAACTTAAAAATTACCATACGATCCAGCAATTCCACTTCTGAGCATTTATTTATTCAAAGAAAACAAAAATACTAATGTTAAAAGCTATAGGCACCCTTATGCTTACTGTAGTATTATTTACTATATTCAAGACATGGAAACAATCTGTGTCCACTGATGGACAAATGGACAAATAAAATGTGATACATATACACGATGAAATACGGTGCAGCCATAAAAATGAATGAAATCTTGCCATTTGCAACAATGTGGAATTAAGGGCATTATTCTAAGTGAAATAAGACCAAAAAAAAGATAACTACTCTATGACCTCACTAAAATGTTTTTTAGGGTTTTGTTGCATTTATTTTTTTCCCTGGATTTCACAAGCAAAATACTGAGTTAGTAGATAGAGCAGATTAATGATCGCTTGAGTGAGGAGTAAGGGGTTCGCAAATTTGGTTAAGGGGGTCAAGAGGTAGAAATTTTCAATTGTAAAATGAGTAATTCAAGGGGGTAGAATATATAGCATGGTGACTATAATTAATAATATTGTATTACGTATTTGAAAGTAGTTGGGACAGGGTGCCTGGGTGGCTCAGTGGGTTAAAGCCTCTGCTTTCAGCTCAGATCATGATCCCAGAGTCCTGGGATCGAGCCCCACATCGGGCTCTCTGCCCCGTGGAGAGCCTGCTTCCTCCTCTCTCTCCCTGCCTGCCTCTCTTGCCTACTTGTACTCTCTGTCTGTCAAATTAATAAATAAAATCTTTTAAAAAAAAATAACACGAAGGACATGGGGAGATGGAGAGGAGAAGGGAGTTGAGGGAAATTGGAAGGGGAGGTGAACCATGAGAGACTGTGGACTCTGAAAAACAACCTGAGGGGTTTTGAAGGGGCGGGGGTGGGAGGTTAGGGGAGCCTGGTGGTGGGTTTTAGGGAGGGCACATATTGCATGGAGCACTGGGTGTGGTGCAAAAACAATGAATACTGTTACACTGAAAAGAAATAAAAATAAATTTAAAAAAAAAAGAAAGTTGGGAGAGTGGATCATGAAGGTTTCTCTCAGAAGAAATCTTTTAACTGTATGAGGAAACAGATGTTAACTATTGCTTTGCAATATATACAAATATCAATTCAATATTGTATACCTTGATAATTGTTATTATGTCAATTCTACCTCAATTTGAAAAATACTTTGTAAAAGAAGGAAAAAGTCAAAAAAAATCATAAGTCCATGTGTATATAATGGTTTATCAACGAAAATTTAGGATCATGGGTAAGGGGAGAGTCACTGTCATATTTATCTATTTATTATTCGATCAGTGGACATGGAGACACTTTTTAGTATAGAGGTACCATCAGTCTACGGCCATACCACCCTGAACGCGCCCGATCTCGTCTGATCTCGGAAGCTAAGCAGGGTCGGGCCTGGTTAGTACTTGGATGGGAGAGGTACCATCAATTCCTATTTAAACCCACGTACAATGGTTTTTTTGTTTGTTTTTTCATTGCTAAATTCTCCCTTCCTAGTTAATTGCATATCTGATAAATTACTGGGCTGTCTTTATTCATAACGCCATGACTCCAGAATTTGATTGTATTGAAAAAACAAAGACCATTTTTGATTCTGGAGAAAAAAAAAAAAAACAAACACTCAATGTATAATGGGGAAAAAAAAAGACTCAATTTATAAAAACAGATACATTTTAAAGCCAGCTAGAATATACATAAAACATTTTTTTATACTACTGACATACAGATGACTTGAAATAAAGGCAAGAAAAGTCAGTATCAAAGTATTCAGTTCTCCCAGTGTGAGCTGATGTGCCTGCCATGTTTCCACATGATTCATGAAATACCATTTTCAACCATTTTTATTGTTTGTTTCCTACTCTCACTTTAAATGTATTTTCTAGGACCAGTTCTTTCCTTGCTTTTGGATGAAATCAGAAGTTCTGTTAGTTTCCCTGTCACTTCTGGTAACAAATTATCCTTGGGTGAGTTTACTGATTACTAACCCATCACAGTAACTGTAATAGTTTCCCAGGGCTGCCATAACAAAATCCCAGTTTAGGTGGCTTAAATGGCAAGTTTTCGCTCAGTTCTGGAAGCTAGACATCTCAATCTAGGTGTTAGGAGTACTATTTCTTCTGAGGTCTTTCTCCTTACTTGCAAGCGGCTCTCTTCTCTTGTCTTCACATGGCCTCCCCCTGTGCTTGCCCATGTACTGATCTCTTCTAAGAGCACCAGTCACATTGAATTAGGGCCCACCCTAATGACTTCAACCTTAACTGCTTCTTTAAAGGCCCCATCTCCAACTACAGAGGCATTCTGAGGTATTGGGTGGGGGTTGGGAGTTCAACATGTAAATCTGGGGGTAGGGGTAGGGAACACAAAGCAAACCATTACAATAACCAAACTTTAAACTGTGCAACATTACAGGTATTATTCCTTCTCAGAGTTTTAGCTTATCGACTGCCAAGCATTTAGGAGATGGGATTTCATGGACTTGTTTCGTTGTCATTGTTCTTTATGCCTTTTGCTTGTGCTCATTTGCAACCTGGCTAACCATGATTTTTTTTTTTTTAACCTCTCCAGGATCAAAACAGATAAAAGGAAAGAGAAGAAAAGAATTTTTATTTGACCAATTGGCATCATCTTCTTTGCACCAGGCAGATGTTTATTGCTAACTTCTTCTCAGAGTCTTTTTGTGGGCTCTTTGGGGAATTCACTAATATCTCACTTATAGTTCTCTTGGTGAAAAGTACACCTTCTTTGTCAAGCCATTATTGATTGTCTCCTGGCCCCTGCTTTATCTCAATAAAAATTTTCTATTTAGAGAAGAAACAAGGCATCTCTTTGTATACTTATGAAGATTTAATCATTAATATATGCTACAATAAAAAAAAATTCAGGTGCACATGAGTATATTTTGCAAGCTACTATTTTTGAAAGGTAGAGAATCTTGCTGCCTAAATAGCAAAATGTTGCATGGTTAAATGTGGGGAGGGAAACTGGGAGGCTATAAAACAGAATATTTTATAATTCAACTTTTTGTACCACTTTTTTATACAATGTGCATGTATTACCTATTCAAAAGTAAGTTATTTTGGTAAATAAATAAATAAAATTTTGCATTTTTTTGTTAAAATGTCATCATTTAGAGTGTGCATATAGTTGTTTTCTTTAATTTAAAAAATAAATTGAAGACTGGAACAATTTTCTTCAAGAAATAATAATCACTATCATTTAATGAGGACTTAATGTTTGTCAGGTGTTACTCTTATAAGATATAAATTACATTGCTTGGATAAAGTCAGTGAAATTCCAAAAAGTTAGTTTTTGCAAGGTTACAAATAGCATTAGAAAGCAGGGGTGGGAAGATTTTAATCCAAATATATTTCTAAAGTATGTAGTTATCAAATTAGATACATCTGCCATCCAGAAAGTAATGGGCAGACTAAAATGTATAATGAAAGGTCTTTTAGCAACCGGGAATTGTTTTTTTAATTTGGAAAGGATTCTGAAGCTCTCAGTGCAGGGGATGATGGGTTTAACCAGAAAGGGAACCAACCATTTTTTTAAAGTCATCTGTGAATAAGGTAACTGTTTCTACATTGTACATCGGATACCCAGAACACATCCTAAAAATGAACAAAATGCTTACTCCACATTTCCTATCATCAAACCTCCCAACACACAGAAATACCTGTATAATTTGTGGGGCCCTTTGTAAAATACAAGTGCGCGGATGGTGGTTAAAAATCAATACAATTTCGGTAGGGTACCTGAGTGGCTCAGTTGAGAGTCTTGCTGCCAATCAGAAAGGATGAAGACCCAACTTTTGCATCAACATGGATGGGACTGGAGGAGATTACGCTGAGTGAAATAAGTCAAGCAGAGAGTCAATTATTATATGGTTTCACTTACTTGTGGAACATAAGGAATAACATGGAGGACATTAGGAGAAGCAAAGGAAAAGTGAATTGGGGGAAATCAGAGGGGAAGACAAACCATGAGAGCCTGTGGACTCCAAGAAACAAACAGGGTTTTAGAGGGGAGGAGGATGGGGGATGGGTGAGCCTGGTGGTGGGTACTAAGGAGGTACTTATTGCATGGAGCACTCCATGTGGTGCATAAACAATGAATCTTGGAACACTGCATCAAAAACTAATGATGTATTTTATGGTGATTCACATAACACAATAAAAAATAAAGTGTGGCTTCCACTCAGATAATGATCTCAGGGTCCTGGGATCACGCCCTGCCTCGGGCTCCATGCTCAGCAGGGAGTCTACATGTCCCTCTGCCCCTCCCCATGCTGTTTCTCTCTCTTTCTACCTGTCTTGCTCTCAAGAAAGTAAATGAAATCTTTTGAAAAACTCAGTAATTTCAAGATAGTAAAGCAGAGCATGAAACCAAGCCCAGAGATCTTCTGAGCACCTGATGGTGGGGCCTCCACAACTATCAAGGTCACACACCCATGAAGCCTGTCCCGCCTCCCCAGCCGCACTCCATCAGCCCATATAGACTTAGCCCAGTCATCATCCCTTCACAGTCATCCACATGGAATCCTGCTACCACTGAATACATCAGACAGTACCTATAACACCGCATTCTCCTGCTTTTTCCCCTTCCCTTTTTCTCTATAATATTTGCTATTTCTCCTCTTTTGTCCTAAATTCCACACATGCAAACCCCTTGGGACTCTATCCTCAGTTTCTTCTCTATGTAAACTCATTCCATTGATATGCTCATCCAGTTTCCACATTTTAAACACCACCCATAAGCTGGCACCTCCAAAATATGCGTCTCTTGTTCAGACCTTTCTCCCAAACTACAAACATGAACACCTGCCTACTTGATCTTTTTCGGATCAATATCCAAGAAGTATCTTTAATTTAAGAAATAATAAACCAAACTTCTGATTTCCTTCACTATAAACAAAACAAATACAAACCAGTCTATACACAGCTTCCCACCTCAGTAGATATCAACGCAAATCTTCTAATTATATAAGCCAAAACCTTGCAATCTGTGTTTATCTTATAATCTGCACCCAGTCTAATAGCTCATCAGGTACCTTAATCCTCGTAAGATCTCCAGAAACCAAGTGTGGTCACCAAATCCACTGCTAATACTTTGCCTATCCTCATTATCACCAATCCTTGGAATGACATACTACTGTGTTTCTTCCTTCATCCCTAGTCATCACTGCAGCTAAAGTCACCATTTTTATGTAACTTAGAGCATGTGTTCCTCTGCTCCATACCCTATTCTGGGTCCTTACTGTACCCAGAATAATAGGCCAAGTCTTTACAATGACCTAATGACTGATAAACCCACAATAATCTGGCTCCCTGCTACCTTTCTTACCTCCTCGCCCCTATTAATTCTCTTTCCCCAGCTCATTCCTCTTCAGCAATACAAGACTGTATGTAGTACCTCAAATATACTTACCAGTCTCCCACCCCAGTTCAAGCTGGTCCCTTTCAACAGCCCTTTCAGAGGCCATTGCTTCCTGCAGGGGTTTTCTCCCAGGCTCGGTCCGGCGAGAACTTTCCCACCAGAAAAACATCAAGAAATCCCAGGAAATTAGCAAGGGTAAAAGAAAAGAGGATAGCTTGACCACCTCTCAGAGAAAGCAGAGGGACTCTGAGATAATGCAACAAAAGGAGAAGGCAGCTAATGAGAAGAAGTCTACGCAGACAAGAGAAAAATGATGACTATTTGGAAAAACCTGGGTGCTCCTGCCAACTAGGTGTATCATAAGCTCTAAGGTCAAACACACCCATCCTCAGATAACTCATTCACTCAAGTTCTATCCAACTTCTTCCTTGAATCTTGCAATAAAACCTAAGCTGTACACCTTGCTTAATCCTGCTGTCAGGCACCTCACCACAAGCACTTTCTATCTCCCTCACTACCCTATTATTCATGACTCCTTAACACCATAATTGATGATTTTTATTGTCTCTCTCTCTCTATGCCAAGATATATACGTAAGATTCACAAGGCACATTCTGTTCACTGTTAAATTACAAGTCTTGCAGATGCCTGGATTTGTAGTACCTAGAACCCACCAGAGGCTATGTAAATACTGATTAAATGAATTGATGACATTTTCTAGAGCAACGTTATTCAATTGTTATACTTCTTCCAATATTTCTATTTTAATTTTACATATTAAAAAATCTTGTCCATATTAGAACAGTGTTTTACCACCTCTTTCATCTTGGCACCAAAAAGTCTGAACTCTTAGAGTTCTGCTAGTAGACCAGTTGATGCTTCTGAATTAAACTTCTAGTGCATTACATGCATTTTCTGGGAACACCACAGGATGTTGGGCAGTAGACTATTTACTTGAAAGAAAGTATTTTTATCAGAAGGAAAAAAAAAAAAAACACCTTTGTGATGTTTCCTGAGCACCGTGACAAAAGAACATTTACTTACCCAGTAAGTGGCAGTACAAGGCACCCTCCTGGCCTCATCTACCCTAGCCGTGATTAATGGTTAACAACAAGTGGTAAATGTATGGAATGCATTGCCTTTCATACAGAATCACACTTGAAAACATAGGAGGCAAATCAATTCTAATTTTATCAAATAACTTCACAAAGAAAGTAATTATATCTTAGTGTTGTGTTTATCAATCTGCATTCTGAGTAAAAACTAGTGTCCTTCTCAACACACAGCACTTCCTTAATAAATATTTTTGTTATGAATAAATGACTGAATTGAAATGTAAGAAGCCCAGCAAAAGTAATAAAAAATAACCATACTGCCCTACGTTCAGATACACTCTGCAAATAGACTGTCATGTTAAGAAGAGGAATAAATTCATCTTCTTCCTTCATAAGAGAGTCAGTCTTGTTGTGCAGGGGAGAATGGTTCATAGAGGAACAAAAAATGGACAAGGATAAGCAGGGAAATACGGCAATGCTTCTTTGCAAAATTATAGTACCTTAGACCATTAAGACTCAGAATAGAGAACAAAGGTAAGTCTGCACTGCAGTTATGTTGGTCTTGACTGGCAATACTATCAAGAGATTTTGTTGAAACATCTGCCCCACCCCCAACACACACAGTTTGTCAATGTAATAAGAAAATACTGTAGGACAATGGATTTTTAGCATGATCCATTACATAGTTGCACCATACAGTGATAAAAAAAATCAGAACAACAGTGACAAAAATCAGTGAGAATAAGGCTTAGAAGCAGGCATTGATAATTGGTTATTTTTTTGAAATTTCAGTACCTGTAAGATATAGAAGCAGAAATTTCGAGAACCTGAGACTAAGAAGTGACTAAGATTTGGGAGCCGTCCTAAACCAAGAATATGGATGAGATATTGGGGAACTATATTTAATAGCAAAATGCACTCCTACTCAGAAAACCTCTCTACAAAGGTAGAAAAGAAGGAAAACAATTTTATTACTGAATAAGCACTAAATCTGAACAGGATATACAACATAGGTAATAAGCTGAGAGATTGCAGAGACAAAAGGAAATCTTACCCTTTTATAAAACCAAGGAAATATAATCCATTACCCAGATGTTCTCAAGATTAATATTAACTAGTCCTCAGGTAAGAGAACATGCAGTACCCTTTAAGCCCTCCTAAATTCACCTAGCAATTGGGGACTATCTGTATTAGTTACTAAATTTGACTTTTTTTTTTTTTTTTTAAGATTTTACTTATTCATTTGAGGGACAGTGAAAGTGAGAGAGGTCACAGAGGGAGAAGCAGACTCGCCACTGAGCAGAGAGCCCAACACGGGGTTCAATCCCAGGACCCTGAGATCACGACCTGAGCTAAAGGCAGACAGTTAACAGACCGAGCCACCCAGGTGGCCCGCAACATATCTTTATGATAGAAATTAGTTCTGTAACTCGGAGCCACCCTCCAGCTAAAATTAGACTCTGAATCATCCTCAGCAACTAAGAAACAGAGGCTGGATATTCCCTATTTACATTCCAAAGAGAAGGCTCTCAGGTCCTTGAGGAAAACATTCCTGGGTTTTAAAGCTCAGTTAACTCTTTGAAAACTTGACATACACTTCAAAGCAATGCAGAAAGAACTCCTAAGTTTTCTAAAGTAAATGCTCTAAAAGGGGCAGATGAATATGGGCAGGTTTTTGACTGATATTGACAAGAAAGTCTGGTTTGAAAAGTAGTAGGCCAGGCCAGGGAAGGGTGCATGAATCCCAAGAAAATACTTGACATAAACTTCTACCTGTGATTATGACACTTAGACTGATGTCCTTATGAAAAGAGGGAAATGTGGACATAGGCAGGGAGAATTTTATATTAAGGAGGAGGGAGACTGGAGTGATGTATCCACAAATAAAAAATACCTGGGGCTATCAGAAGCTGGAAGAGACAAGGGAAGATCCTCATCTATAGGATTCAGAGGGATCATGGCCCTGTGAACACACTGATTTTTCCCACTTCTATCCTTCAGAACTGTGAAAAAACGAATCTCTGTTATTTAAGTCAAACCAGTACTTTGTTCCTTCAGGCCTTGAAAATAAATGCAGGTATGTTACCATAGGAGTGAGGAGTTCAGTGGGGTAGAGAAAATATTTTCTGAAAGTTAAGTCAAAAAATGAAAAAGAAAAAAAAAAAAAAGAAAAGGCTACAATATGGGATAGTTCATTCATGTGCATATTACTCTCACCAATCATCAGATCTCATTCAATGTGGTGGAATGATGAGATCATAATGATATGAATAAGGTGACTTAGTTGGTGCAGCATGATGGGTAGTTTCTGGTTTGGGGGTTTTCCAGGAGTGGTAGAACCACAATGGGAGATCCTGATTCCTACCTCCTGACCTTGAACGTCTGACACTGGTGAAGGCAAACAGGGAATGAACCATGGCTGGTTTACTTCTATAATTTCCAAGTTAGAAATCAAACCTAGGGCTCTGGTCCCATCTGCCTCACTCTGCTGTATGAAGGCCTTTGCAATGTTGGTATTTGGTGCTGGGGTCCGATCATGATGGACTGGACTGTGTGCTCCCCAAAATTTATATGTTGAAGCCCTAACTTTCAAGGTGATAGTATTTGGGGATATAAACCTTGAGAGGTAATTAAGATTAGATTATTATCAGAGGAATCATTAGAATAGATTTGTCCAGTACTGTCCATATGTCTGGGCTGGGGCCAAGAAATTCATATATACATGAATATTGTTCACATATGTTCCCTCTGAATATACACATGAATTTATGTATATACACAACATATGCATGTGTCTCTGAGTATGTGGTGTGTATCCATTCTTAATAATCTGTAGGTTTGAAAAACCCAAATTAAATCTTATCACTCAAAATGTACTCTGAGCTAGAAGCCATGAGAAGTTCAGAACATTCAACCCAATCCTGATCTACTGAGTTAGAATGTTTAAATTAGCAAGATCCAAAGGTGGGTCATACTAACATTAAATATTGAGAACCACCATCCACAGACACCCGAAACACCTTATGGTAGAGAGATGCCGTCAGAGACGGTAGATCTATATCAGGAGAGCATGGCAATAGAAAATGTATGAACATCAGGTAAAAGCCAGGAATTCAAGATGGAACAGCAATGTACCAATAAGCAGAGACAACCAGGCAACTGGAACCAGGATTGGCCATTTCAAATACCAGTGAGATGTATAATGGCCACCAAGTTCTTCCAAGCTGTGGGAAGATGGGAGCCACACAAATGGGAAAACTCAGGAACTCTTGGAAAACTCAGAAACTCTTTATAACCTAGGGAATATAAGTACTTAAAAAACCATTAAGAAATACTCACAGATTGTCTACAATGTATTTTGGCAAAAGCCATAGCCTGGAAGAGATCAGAAACAAGACCAAGAAACCTTGCTATCATTCTGTTCCACACTTTGTATTATCAAAATTAAAAGGCTAAAAAAAATGGGTAGGGGTGCATAGTTTTCATGTTTAAAAAAAAAAATCCCACACAATTGGTTCAGAGAGCCTATTGAGCTTTCTCTGGTTGAACCTGTGTTAAAAGCAAGGACAAAAAACAGAGAAGCTGGCTATTCATGACCATCCGATGGCTCTGGGCCGATGGCTACAGCATGATGATGTGGTTTCCCAGGCTGCTTGTTGCACAGGTTGTTGACTAGTGTGTATGCTCTGGCCACAGGCCCTCTGCACATCTGGTCCTTCACAGGGCAGAGTGCATTCAAAGTACAGTACGTATCTGGCTGCTCCAGAGAGGGTAGCTGAGGGCTGAAAGTGCAAAGTCAGGGCGGTTCAAACTACAAAGGCCTTCAAGAGTCCACTCAAGGATGGGAACTACTTATTTAAACTACTTGTTTAAATTGGATTGTTTAGAACAATTTTTCTCTGTACCAAATTAGCTGCCAAATCAGCCTCCTTGTCCGAGTTCAAATGATAATTGCCATTTGCCAATACCTGTATTTAAATTTAATCTCTGATAGGTTTAAAAGTATTGCTTAAGGCATAGACATCCAAGTTAGGGATGTTCAAAGCCTATGTTTCACCAGCAAAATTATGTCCATATTCTGAATTTCAAAGTGGCAGAGGTTGTGTTATAAAAAGATACGAAATGAGGATTGAAATATTATCAGGGAGTTCTACATCCAACCCTCACCACTACCTACAGATCTAAAGAAGAATCAAAACGCCTTTTGCCTAATTTCCATTCAAAAGGAGTCCAGGAGCTTGTGGGAACTCTGGATTGAATGAGAAATTTATTCCAAGGAAGAGAGGTCACAGGAGGCATCAGGGAATGGGGTTCTCAATTGTTTTATTAATTGGAAGAAGGCATTTGGAAAGGGGAGAACCCTGAAAAGGGAACACCTTGTTCTGAAGGCTTTGTTAGGATCATTGTTGCTATAATACTGGAAGCTGTGAAGCCCGGACGTTTGCGAGAGCATATTGACACGCTAGGATTTGGAAGGAGTCCTGGCCCAGCACGCAGCTTTCAGGAGGCCCTACACTGTATGCCCCAGGCTTCCGACGCAGAGAAGTTCCTGCGGAGGAACACGGCAGATGAGAACTATCACATCAGGATGGCGCCAAGGCTCCAAGCCAGAGCAAGGCAGCCAAAACCATTAAATTTTAATACAACTCCAGATGTAACACCCATGTGTCTGAATGACTCTACTGGTGTTCCTTCCTACTTCGAAACATTAGTTTATATGTAGTTTAACACTTACATAATGTGCATCTCACTTAAATAGCTATGGACTTTGGACAACATAATCCACTGTGTGCAAGAAAACGTAAAAAACCTTATTTTTGGCTCTTCTTTAGTTCGTTACCTATATATTAGTATTTCTACAGTGCGTCAACGCAGAACCATACACAAGCTGCATCCCTGACTCTTAAAGTTGTCGGACGTGATGAGTGATGGAAATCGTGTTCCTAAAAAAAAGCCTCTTTTCTTCCCCTGCCACCCCTGGGTTAGGTGAGAAATCCAAAAGTGGGAATTTCCACCCTGGGTGAATGTGCGTTTTTTAATAGCCTAAAGGCAACACAATATCCTTGCTATTTAGACCATTTGAAACTCTTTTACATAGCACAAAACATATTTAAGATTATCTGACTAAAGAAAACATTTAGAGGAAGGATTTTAGAGGTAGAGTACAAAGAGGTTCTGAAATGGTGCAACACTGAGTTCCTTTCTGCTCATTGCCATCTTCTGGGGAGAAGCTACAAGCTTTCTTCACAGACTCAAAGCAACTATGTAACCGAGTGATTTAGAGGCACTAACCTAAAGGGTAAGTAATGGTTAGTGGCCTTTATAACAAAGCTTTAAGAGCATTGTACTGCACATCAAAAAGACCTGTTTCTACCCAAGACCCATCTAGTGCTATTCTCAAGATCCTTCTTGGCCAAGTTTTTTCTCTCTTCATTACCTCAATTTTCCCCCATTAAAACACAGTGGAAATGATGTCTAAGCGACATGCAGTACATTTGATTCCTGGACTCAGTCCTTGGTCTACTGCACCTGTATGAGTTCATCTGTTTCCCCCCTCCAAAGAAGAAATGCTCAAGTCCTCTCCCCCAATATCCCAGAATGTGACTTTATTTGGATATAGCATAGTATTTACATGTTTTCAAGTTAAAATGAGGTCTTTGGATTAGGCCCAATTCCAGTATGACTGATGTCCTTATGAAAGGGGAAATCTGTGTGCAGAGATGTGCACAGGGAACACAATGTGAAGATGAGGGCAGACACAGCAGTGATGTCTACAAGCCAAGAATGCGCATCACGGCCAGCAAACACCAGAAGCCGGGAATGGACTAGGCTGTCCATCAAAGTCCCCAGAAGGAAACAGTCCCGCGGACACTGTGATCTCTGCTCTCTTGCAGCCAGAACCACGAGACAGTGTCTACGGTTTGAGTTACCCAGTTTACTGAACCTGGTCCTACAACCCTAACAAACGAATACACACGTGAAGCCAGATCGATAGCTCTGACATGACCCAGACATAGTTCTGATATGGACAAGCAGTGAGATCACTGACCTAGCATCATCCTCCCCGCCCCCCGAAATCTGCCTCATGTTTCTTGGCTTTCCCTATGTTGTTTCAGGTCTCTCTTCGTTTCTGAGCAGGCCTATTCTGGCCAGGGCTGTGGCCACACATGGATACTTTAACGGCCACAGGTCCTCAGTGGAAATAACAGGCTTTTAAGTTTCAGTTGAAAACCTGATCTACTACAGAGCTTTACTGACAACAGTTGAACAGAGCCTAGGGATAAATAACTTAGAAAGGATAAACAGCTTTAAAAATTCCTATTCCGAGTGTACTCCATTGCGTGACATTTCTCTGCGTACAATGTGAGCAGTGAATTCACCTATGCAGAGCAAGGCAAAAATGTCCCGGCAAAAATAGAAAACAATATTCCCTTCCCCAAGCAAGGACTCCATCTAGCAATTCCCTCACACTAATAATTTTACAAATTTCTTCTTGGTTATTAGACATCCCATCCATCTGTCTTTCACCCGTAATTTTCTGGGTGCTGTCCTTTAGTGCCACTTTCTGGCTTATTGCTTCCTGGAACCTTACAGGCTGCTCCATAAAGCTGTCCTCCTCATGTCCCACCCTGGTCTCTCCAGTGTAGCTCATGCTTCACCGGCCTGCCACTCACCATGGGCCTCACGGCTCATCCAGGCCGTGCTCATGGCTTGTGGCCCATGTGTAACAAGGACAGAAGCATACCCCAGTGGTAGGCCGATGAACGGGATACATTTGGGAAAAAATCCCTTCCTTATCTCTGTGATTGGAGGATGGGTTTTTAAAAAGATGTATTATGAATGATGTTTTAAGATTTATGATACAAATTTAAAAGAATGGCATGTCAACTTACTTCTAAGGAAAGAGGCTGTTATATGTATTCTAAGTGTTCTGTGACATGAGAAATCATTTCTTTTGCCATATGAGACAATCAGGAAAACAACTAGCAGTAAGTAACTGATACCAAAAAATTCATTTCTTTTGGTATCACTCGTAAAGTCTGTCAAAAGTAGGGAGGAAGGAGGGTGTCTGAAACATCATGCATAAGAAAAAAGATTGGTGCAGCTTTTAAGTAAGAATAATGACAATAATGGGACAGAGGAGTCTCTACATCATGACGAGTGGAAAGATTTAAGTTGATGTTTCTCACTAACAAGAACAGGAGATAAGACTGTGGCCGACCCCCTTTGCTGACTGAGGAAAGAACGACATACCTAATTCAGAGCTCTGAGATTTCTTACCAGTAGACGTAATTTAGCATGGAGAATACTTTGAGTATTTTATATCTATTTTCCTACTCTAAGGCCAGTTACATTTGTGATACAGTTAAAGCCACTCCCTTGTATTTTCTCAGTTTACTGGAAATATTCAATAGCAGATAGAACACTGTGCCTAGAAGAATAAAGAAATGCCTATTCTTTGATTATTTTTAAAAATAAAACCCTCGTTTCGTGTATATATGAAGTAGGGATAATCGTTCTGGGAGTTTGTTCTTCCCCCCAATTCAAAAGTTAAATACTGTTGATCTGAGCTAATGGTGAAGACTGGGTTATTCCTGTCAATGCCTGACCCTATCCCAATAACAGAATTATACAACCGCACCGTTCACTGTGGGACTTTGCAACGTTCCCCCTTGAGAAAGCGATTTCTTCTCCCCACACTGACCTTAAGCTGCCCTGCTGGTGAAGGACAGCAGGCATCATGTGTACCGGGTATTAGCAGGAGCCTTAAACGTGCCTACCTGGTTTGGGCTATGCTTCCTGGAGGCCCCACCTGCCACCACTAGAAAAGCACACACCCAGGAGCCAGTAGCTCCAAAATGACAAGACGTGCAGAGGACCTTACCCTGACCCGCGTGCACTCTGAAGGAAAAGCCGTTATCATCTGACCTGCGTTCCTGTGCATGAGAAAGACTCAGAGCAGAAGTCACTGAAATACGGGGATGTTTGTTTCCCACCATTATTGCAACAGAAATCTTACTTCTTCCTTAATCACAGTAACTCTACCTCTTGGCCAGTGGTAGGTGCAAGCATGAACCCATAGCGCTATTCTAGACCTGATGGGAAGTGTGCAGGGAAACTGGTTCAGGGAGAGATTTCCTCACTACAAAGATTAATGCTGTATGGTCTCTGCGGTCAACTAGCCACCATCTTACTACCAAGAACAGGTAAAGCAGAACACAAAAGCTAGTGCACTGGGGAGGGGATGATTCAGGGCAAAGAAATTAAAGAACCCGTGTTTTAATAACATTGATGCACTACTAAAATGATCAATTCATCAAGTCTGAGAGTATCATGAAGTGAGGTTCTGGTGCTTTGCAACTGAAAATGTCTTAAATGAAGCACTATTAGGTATATCCGTTTTGTGTTTAGTCCCATAAAGTGAAGGGAGGGATCAAAAGTTTTCCATAAAGGGTCAAATATTAAATATTACAGGCTGCGGGGGACCTATGCTTTCTGTTGCAGATATTCAAATCCACGGCAGTCCACAGATAATATATAAATGCTCCGAGTGTATTAAAATAAAATTTTATTCACAAAAACAGGGCAGCGGCTAGATTTAGCCTATAGGATATAGCTGGCTATGATCTAAGGGACAACGTACGCCGCAGTGATAATCTGTCAGTCGGCTTGTATTACAGAGTCGTTCTGCTTGGTAGAAAGACAGCAGGCTAAATGGGAAAATTTGTGCTTACGGCTTTTCCTCAGCAAAGATTTTATCAATTACCCAAATACGGCATTTCAAAAAGCAAACAAACAAACAAACAAACAAAAACAACAACACTAGTTCAACTACTACTTCTTTTTAGGGCCAAAGCTTTGTGTCAAAGACAGGACATCTGCTTCTGACAATATGGAGATGCAGACACTCTGAGATCATCTAAAATACTAAACAACTAGATCTTCTATTAAAAAGCAATGATGAATCATTGAATCATATGAAGACTATAACTTCTTGTTATAGTCATGTGGGAAGGAAAGAAAAAATACTCTAAGGAAAAACAAAGAAAAACAAAACAAAACAAAAAACCAAGTTATCAAAATGAGCAGATCAATGAATGCATCCAAATACACCAATGCCACCATGAACCCAGAGCTGGCATGGTGAGGACAGGAAGAGACACAGCCCTGCGGTCAAGAGTCATCCTGAGGCAGGGACAAGGTGAAGAAGGTGAACCGCATAATCCTGAGCATTACTCTCGGAGTGGACTTACTAGCTTCAAGCCTTGGTACCCCAGAATCTGACCATAAGCAAACACAGTTTCTTCCTTTTAGGCTTGAAAAAAAGCCATTATTTAAAAATCACCAACTTTCCAACACCAAGGATTAAAGCAAGAAGGAAGTGAAACTGTGTCTTTAAGATGATTTTTTTTTTTTAGAAAAATGACAATCTGACCAGAAATTATTTTTCACAAATGATAATAAACTGAGCTTGTTTTCAGAATAATAAAGAAATAAAAAAAGAACCAAGTTAGTTGACAGCAAAGGGATCATTAAAGGACCCTCTAAAGTCTAAAGACAATGACACCAGGAGAATATTATGAGATAAAAGAAGCAGGAAAAAATGATGTATTAACATGTTTGCAAAGCAAACATGTGGGTATCTAATGCATTTAATGTGTGGGGTATAGAAACAAGAACTACAGTATTAGATGAAAATGTAAGTTAGAAGGGAAATAAAATAAGCAAACTTCAGTCGGAGGAAGGAAAAAATAAAACAACGATGACATAAGTCATTCTAGAGTATACATCCTGAAACAGAAAACAAATATTAAAATGGAAAGGAACCATGAAAACATATTTTTAAAGTCTAAGAAAATAGATTGAAGAAAAAAAGAGACATCACAAATAAATATTAGACATAAAAACAGACAAAACTACAAGAGAAATTTAAAAGATAGTAAGAATATTGTAAATGACCTTTTGTCAATAAATATGAATTTTAAATGAAAAAATAACCTAATAGAAAAATAAACTGCTATTTATTTTCTCTAAATGCTATAGGTCAAATCTATTTCATTTTAGGTTCACTAACTTCAGTTTAACCATAACTTTATTTTTTTTTAAGATTTTATTTATTTATTTGACATAGAGAGAGATCACAAGTAGGCAGAGAGGCAGGCAGAGAGAGAAGAGGAAGCAGGCTCCCCGCCAAGCAGAGAGCCCGATACGGGGCTCGATCCCTGAGATCATGACCTGAGCGGAAGGCAGAAACTTAACCCACTGAGCGACCCAGGTGCCTCTACCCATAACTTTAAAGAAATTCAACATTTTTTTCAGCTTTACTGAAGCACAACTCACAAAAAAACTGTAATATATTAGAAGTCTACAACATGATGTTTTGATGTACCTATACATTGTGAAATGCTATAGTCAATTTTCATGCAAAAATGGCAACAAAGTTTATTTAAAGACCTTAAAGTAAATGAATATAGATGGAGAACAATGCTATAGTAATAGATGGGATATCTTAATACTATATTTATGGCAGTTTCTCTAAAACCGATTCCCAGATTTAATGCAATGTCTTTTAAAAGAAAAGAAAAACCACTTTTTTTCATTCAACTTTTGACATGCTGATTTAAAATGTATATGAAAGAGTAAGGACAGGTAGTAAGTGAGGTACTGACGGAGAAGGAGAGAGAGAGGAAACCTGCCCTCCCCACTAACAACACCTATTATTACTGAGAAAATAATGAATACTATGGGACAAAGATGGAAACACTGACCAATAAAAAAAATTAAGATACGAGAAACAGACCCTGTCTAGGAACCGTGACACAGAACAGAGGCGGCATCCGCCAGGGCAGGAAAGGGAAGCTACTCCGTGATGAGCACGGAGACAGGCGGCACACCACAGGGACCCACAAAGCGGGGTTCTGCTTCCTGGCCTGTGACAGTGAGTCTGACTCTATTCGATGCTTTCCTGCTGAGAGCCTTCAAACCCACGCCTTCACGCCCTCCTGCCCCACAAGCGGGTGGGAAGTTCACACACACAGAGCCTGGGGAGGGGTGGAGCTCAGCTTGGCTCACACCCTAAGCAACACAGAAGCCCCAAGCCATTGCCCATGTGGTTCTGTCGAGACCATTTTGAACCTGCTCAGGAACCATCCTGCTCATTATACAACTATAATATGCCAAGCCATATGAGAAAAATATTAAAAACTAACAACCTAATGTAAAATTTGCAAAAGATATGAATAAAAAGGCATTTATTTTATATATATATATGTATAATTAACTATAATAAAATTATATAAATTATATATAGATATAATTTTTTCCTCACTTTCATCAGTAATCAGAAAATACAAATTAAAATAACATGCGGGGCACCTGGGTGGCTCAGTGGGTTAAGCCTCTGCCTTCGGCTCAGGTCATGATCCCAGGGTCCTGGGATCGAGCCCCACATCGGGCTCTCTGCTCTGCGGGGAGCCTGCTTCCCCCTCTCTCTCTGCCTGCCTCACTGCCCACTTGTGATCTCTGTCAAATAAATAAATAAAATCTTTAAAAAAATAAAGTAACACTGAGGTACAATTTTACACCTATTACATATCCAAAATTAAGAAATCTGAAAATACTGGGGTGCCTGGGTGGCTCAATCAGTTAAGCATCTGCCTTAGGTTCAGGTCATGATCTACCTGCTCAGCAAAGGAGTCAGCTCTTCTCTCTCCCTCTTCCCCTCCCTCCAGCTCCTGTGCACACACACTCTCTCTCTCTCTCTCTCAGATAAATCTTTTTTAAAAAATCTGAAAAGTGTTGAAGGTATAGAAATGAACTGGAGGTCGTAAATCCTCTTAGGAAAGGCCTAAGTAGGTACAATCCCATGGGAAAACAATACGGAATCATCCTTGAAGTCAGATATTACATACGCTAGAAGAACACATTTCCAATGCTAGGTTTATTCCTTAAGAAATATTGTTACGTGTGAAATACAAGAGCAATGCAAAAATGTTTAGGGAAGAACAATTCATAATGAAAAAAATCAACCAAGAACAAAAATATTATTCAAAAGAAAAATGTACACCCTATGGTCCATGCCTGGGTTGAGATTTTTTGGTAGTGAAAAGGAATGTCCCACAGCTACACACAACATGGGCAACTCTCCAAGAAGAAAGATACAGTGAAAAAATCTAGGACATTAAAGAGAGTATGATTCAATTATTATATAGGTTGAAAGTTAAACTAATAATGTTTTATGTAGAAATATGCACCTATGCAATAAAGTTGTGTTTTTCATAACTAGTACAAGCTAAACACAAAATTCAAGACAGTGAGTATCTTTTGAGGGGGCTAGGGAATGAAGAACACAGAGCAATGCAATAATTCTGGCTCTCAGGTTGAGTATTGATTTGATCGCTCATTTTTATTTTTTTTTAATATTTTATTTATTTATTTGACAGAGATCACAAGTAGGCAGAGAGGCAAGCAGAGAGAAAGGAGAAAGCAGGCTCCCCGCAGAGCAGAGAGCCCAATGTGGGGCTGGATCCCAGGACCCTGGGATCATGACCTGAGCCAAAGGCAGAGGCTTTAACCCACTGAGCCACCCAGGCGCCCTTGATCGCTCATTTTTAAATTGTGTTCTATTACATATAAAACTTATTCTCATTTGTATGTATCAAACAGCACATAGAAAATAAAAAAGAAACCGATGCAAAAAGAAAAACAAAAGAAATTAATGGGAAGAATTGGTGGGGTGTAGATTTATCAGTTGTAACCAAAAAATTAAAATTATGAGAGAGAAAAAAGTGAATCAATTCTCTAGTTTCAATATCCAAAAGGTTTCACATTGTAAATGTGTAAATGGTGTTGGACATTAAATTCTATCCTTGTTTTATATATATATATATATATACACACATATATATTTTTATATATTTTTATTTATATGTGTGTATGTATATATGTGTGTATGTATATATATATATAAATACACATATATATAATGTATATATATATAATTTAGAAGCTAAGAAGTTTATAAAAGCCAAGTATAAGTAATAGGGAACTTAACTTCTGCCTTTCTCCTTTCACCAAGTTCTACTCAAAACACTCAGCTTCTGTTCACTACTCTAAGCAACGTAGACCCAGGCTGGGGCTTAATTATCTGTCACGAACATGTTACTTATAAGGAGAATACTTTTATCTCCCATAAAGCTAAATAAAATAAGCTCAAATGCATGTTGTGGCGGGGAACAAAATCAAAATTTCAAGCAGAGTTCACCTTATCCATGGCTAATCCTCAAGGATGACAGACCATCCGAACACCGTGGACTGTGGCACCTTGTACACAATTTAATGAGTGGATTTCTTTTTTTCCCCTCATTGGAAACTGAGTCTCTAGGCAACTGTTCATCCCAAAGATGCTACAGTCCTCACAGCTGCACTGTTTTTTTATTGCTGGGTACCTGTTGTCCTGTGGGTGTTAGTTAGGCACACACGACTTCCTTTCTTTTTGGCTTTCTGTTTCAGGATCACAATGGAGAAATTCTTTTAGAAGTTTAAATAAAATCTATTTTTTTCTTACTCGGAATCACCAACTAAGGTACACTCAAAAGTTCAGACTTCGTTCTATTTGAGCTTTTGCTCACCAGAGGAAAAATATTTTATTCTAATTTTTTTTTCCCCTTCCAGTGTTCATATTGTGGTTTTCTTTCTTTCAAAACAGTGATTACATTTTTTTTTCTTTAGTCGGCTCTACCATCAACCACTGGTGTCTATTCTCTTCTCTCGGTCCCACTGGGCCTATCACGTCCCTCCACAAGCCCATCGTGTAGAAACTGCTGGGTCACCAGACTTGTTTCCATTATTCTAACTAGGAATCCTTCATGCAGACCTGCTCTTATTTTCTGCTTCAGTGGTCTTTGTTCAGCATTAATTTAGGACACTTCAGGGAGAAGTTACCTGTTTGTTCATTTTGCTGCTTGAGTATACAGTATGGTGAACCACTGAGAAAAACTTGCATTTTAGCCATAAAAAGCTGAAACT
Source organism: Mellivora capensis (assembly GCA_004024625.1). NCBI lineage: Eukaryota > Metazoa > Chordata > Mammalia > Carnivora > Mustelidae > Mellivora > Mellivora capensis. The sequence goes on along the minus strand of PISX010013755.1, from coordinate 14,168 downwards.
CAGAATTCTAGCAGCAACTGATCAGCAGTCTAATCATCAACTAGAATTGCGTGTCTATTTAAAGCTTACCTAGACCTCATATGGTTTTCTGGGAAAAGAAATGGTAACTAGCAGATTCACCTATTCCTATCTGCCCCTGATGCATTGTTTCAGCAAAGGATTGGCAGAATTCTGAAATTTCTTTTAGGGTTTGTTTTTCCATCAGCTCCCTATGAAACCTGGTGTTTGTACGGAACAGCCTTCACAGATCATAACTGAGATCATCACTGTAATAATAATAACAACCATAGTGAGCACCATTATCAGCATCCAATTTTTATTATACTTGTGGTCCCTGAAACTGTAAGGCACTATAGAATAGAAAATAAACACATTAAAAAATCCGTCATTTTCTGTTTCTCTACATCTTTATCATTACTATAATATCTTTCCCTCTTTTTCTTCACTCTTCCCATCTTCAATCCTAGAGTGACCTTACACCCTGGGTTACCAAAGGCAGCCTTGGCTCATACCCATTGTACAAACATAATTATTAATAGAGCTTCCTTTTACGTTCACAAGATTTCCAGTTTGGGGACATGATGTGATTTCTTTACTTATGCCCCAGAGGAGGGTCATCCTACCTTTATATAACTATCCTGAAATGCTACCAAACTCAAGTTCTGTTAAGACAAAATAGCCACAAAGAAGATAAAAATAAGTAGGGAAAGAGAAGAAAGATCATCAATGCTACCATGGTTTCTATTTTTTAATGGAAGCATGGTGAAAAATATTCTCCCTCTCACACTCCTCAATTCTGTCTAAATAATCATACGAGGATGGCTGTCACCCTTGAGGTCACCTTGAATCCAAAATGGCTGCTGAAGCTCCCACCATCTCACTTGCATTACAGCCAACAGGAAGGACGAAGAGCAGTGAAAGATTTATGTGCATAGGGGAACACGTACAATTAGCTGACCAAGCACGTATCCTCCATTTAACATGCCATTCTTGAATGTCAACCTAAGTCTCGTTATCATTGGTTAGAATTTAGCCACATCCAGAGAGAAAGATCACAACAAAAGACAGAGTTCTCTTTTATTTGGGCATATTGCATTCTCAATAATGCAGATGTTCCGTTAGCATGAAAGAGTGGGGAGGTAGATGTTGTCAAGTGTAACTCTAATCTCTGAAAATCCCCTAATGAACCACAGTAGTCTGGAGTGCTTTTACCACGCTCCTTGCTAAACACTTGTGTGAATTATTTTAACCTTACTATGACTTGTTCCCTACCAGGAAGACTATGACAACTCACTTCAGATGACGGCTTTAAGGGTTGAGTTAACATACAGAAAGCAGGCTGAACAGTTCATGACACATGCTATCCATTCCATAAACATGGTCACCACTTAAATATACTTTGAGAGTCATTTTGTAACTGCCCTAATTATAGCATCCCACTCAATAATCTACCTTAAATATAATACTTAAATTCAGAAGTCTGTATTTAATGGTATCTGTTAGTTTTAATAAAGAATGTGCATTCAGGGGCACCTGGGTGGCTCAGTGGATTAAGTCTCTGCCTTCGGCTCAGGTCATGATCTCAGGGTCTTGGGATCAAGCCCCCCATCGGGCTCTCTGCTCAGCAGGGAGCCTGCTTCCTCCTCTCTCTCTCTCTCTCTCTGCCTGCTTCTCTGCCTACTTGTGATCTCTGTCAAAAAAATAAATAAAATCTTAAAAAAAAAAAAAAAAGAATGTCCATTCAGTTTCACTTGACTCATTACCATTGCCTCTAATTCTCAAAATAGCACAGGTAGATTAAGAAGTTTCAGAATTTCAGCACACAATTAAGTTGGTGTTAAGTATTCCCTTCAAAAGAAGCTGGCAGACTGTCTCCCAAAGGGCCTCGTAGGGTAAATGTGTCATGCCAGTGAATTTATGCAAGGTTTGGAGCTCATCCTTGCAGGCTCAGACATCTTAAAAGCACACGACAAGGAGACTAGTCCCTCAACTTGCCTTTCATGAACCAAATCCATAAGTTCCCATTTAAATGACCATTGTAACCATAACAGGAACTAACAGTCTCAGATATCCAGACCTAAACAGGGAAAATACTCTTCACCAAATGGTGTTTGCTGAAGGCTGACTTGAAACAAAATATCCCTTAATGTTTAGAACCATGTCCACAAAAGGCATTGGTTTAAAATGACAACTTGGCAGTTCATGTTGATTGCACTTCACTCCTAGATCCATAAACAATACCTGGCTATAATCTTTCTGGGAGTCCCTTGCTTACCCAAGTTTGAGTAGACATGTTCTTTCCATAGACACTCAAAGCATTCAATCACGTTTCAATCAAGCCTTGTCTATCTAGAAGCCATTCAGCCTTTTATTCCTTTTATCTGTCAAGTTTTTTTTTGGGGGTGGGGGCATAAAAGTCTACCTGTCAAAGGGGACACCTCATTTCCTAGCTCACAGAGATTTTCACCTGGAATATACAAACCACCATCAGCTCAGAACATACTTAACTACTATTATAGGAGCAGAAAACTGAGGCTTATTGGAATCTGCCATAGTTCAAAAAGCAGTAAGGAGAAGAACAGACATTAAACTAAGACTACCTGACCCCATGCCCTTTCCTCTCACACTAATGTATTGCTTGAGATTCTTTTCAATATTTTCCTTCACTGTTTATTGCTTACCCTTTCTCCATGCTGGTGTCACCCAAAGTTTTGTCATTAAACATATAATCATTCATCTGGAGGCAAACAGAAACCACGAGTGCATGATTTGGCAAAAGCATGGGATATACTGAATGAATGCTGCACCAAACATTCACCGAGGGGAAAGGCACTTTCAACAGCAGTGTCTGGTGAGAGAGAATATTCCCCAAGGATAGTCACCTCCATAATCATTACTCCTTGCTTCTCTCCTTACCGTCTGTTTCAAAAAGCCTATTCACCAGCAGGTCTTCTTGTCTTTGCTGTAACAGCAGCTTCGCTTTGTGGCGAGCCAGGTGGTGGCACTAAGATAATACAGCCCACGTTCACACAACAATAGGACAATCAGGCATGATTGAAAATTATGGACAGTCCAATTTGTCACAGCTCAGTACAATAGTCCCAGACTGGTACGCAAGCAGCAGTCCTGACATAATCAAGATTCCATTTCTTGCGGGGCCATGCAGACAAATGTTACTGAATAAATCCACAAATATTGTGGGTATATCTAACTCCATCATCACCACCTAGACTTCAAGTACAGTCTTTCATTTGGAAACATCAGCTACGGGGTCAAGGTTACAGCAAGTTCATAGGACCGAAGAATCTGGGTCTTAGATATATGAAGTCCCTGAAAGACTGCCTAACCCACCTATTTATGTGAGATAGCATATTTTTCTCTGGAGTTTCTAATAAAGAATCATTCGTTTCTTCTTTCAACATAATCGATAACAAGGAATTCATAATAACACAGAGTGATCCACTTTGTCATAAAAATGTAGTTGATAAAATGTTCTTTATGTAAACGCGAAATTTGGAATATATATGACAGAGGATCTCTGTTTTGTGTGACAGTTGTCGGGTTTTTCTAAAACAGTCAGGGTGTCCCTAATCTGGATTCCCCTCTCTAGGAATGTCTCCAGCCAGGCCTCATGAGACACAATTTTAAATCCCTTCATGTACCCAGGATGCATGTACCCAGGTTATCGGTCTTTTTTTTTTTTTAAGATTTCATTTATTTATTTGACAGACAGAGATCACAAGTAGGCAGAGAGGCAGGCAGAGAGAGAGGAGGAAGCAGGCTCCCTGCTGAGCAGAGAGCCCGATGCGGGACTCGATCCCAGGACCCTGAGATCATGACCTGAGCTGAAGGCAGAGGCTTTAACCCACTGAGCCACCCAGGCGCCCCTTATTGGTCTTTCTTAAAATATTTTTGCTAAAGTTAAATACAGTTGCCTTTGAACAGCACGGGGTTGAACTGCATGGCTCCATTTATACGTGGATTTTTTTTTTCTCAGTACAGTACTCTAAATGTATTTTTTCCTTATGACTTTCTTAATAACATTTTCTTTTCTCTAGCTTGCTTTAAGAACGCAGCATAGCACACATCTAAGAAACAAAATATGTGTTCATTACTGTTTACATTAACAGTCAAAAGCAGGATGTTAGTAGTTTTGAGGAGTCAAAGTTATACTTGGATTTTCAGCTGCTTGGCAGGGTTGGTGCCTCTAAAATCCTTCATTGCTCAAGGGTAAAGTGTACATACACCCAGATGTCATCTCCCTCATATTCAGTGGAATCATCATAAGCATTGTATATCTATTAATACAGTAGAAGATAATATTTCTTGTTGGCTATCCTGAGCTGAGAGTCAAATGGATCTCTGAAAATAATTAAGATGGCTAATTTATTAGTCGCTTCCACTATTTCTGCCACTATCTTATGACAGTTCTATGAGGTAGGTTCTAGTATTAGACCCACTGTGCAGATCAGGAAACTAAACCACAAAATGATTCAAAGAAACTCATTGAAAGTAAACCAGCTAGATTTTTAAAAAAAGATTTTATTTATTTATCTGAGAGAGAGAGAGAGTGAGCAAAACAAAGTACAGGAGCAGGAGCAGAGGGAGAGGGGGAAGCAGGCTCCCCGCTGAGCAAGGAGCCCCAACCATTTGCCCCATCCCAGGACCCTGAGATCAGGACCTGAGCCAAAGGCAGATGCTTAACCCACTGAGCCACCCAGGCGCCCCAGTAAACCAGCTATTAAGTGATGGAATTCGATTTGGATTTAGGCAGGTTGGTGCTAGAGACCCTGCTGGTAATTATTACGCAATACCAGTTGTTACCAAGGGTGGGCTCTGAACCAGAATCATCAAAACCCTCTAGGAACCTGGTAGAAGTGTGTGCCATCAGGCCCCATTCCAGATCTAAAACAGAAGCTCTGAGTAGACTGATGCAACTTATAAGCCTGTCTGGCAGTGCTGGCATAGGACCCAGGTTGAGAGCTACTGATCTACAGAACATGCATGTAAGTTCTTAATGCAAGGTACACATGACACACAAAAAAGATTAGAAACAAAGAAACAAGACTCCTGAACAATGAGAGTTGGTTCTTACCATCTGTTGACCAGAAAAGATCAGAGAGCCACATACAGTAATAGTGACAACAGATTTTTAAAGGATAACTCACTGCTGGGCATCTAATAACATTACTACTTTTTTTTTTTTTAACTACTTATTCTTAAATAGTGTGCCAGCATAGAGTTTCTCTTTTGTTAACATTCAACTATCTTTGAAAAACTATCAGGGCCTCTTAAACTGGAGGACTGAACCAGATACCAAAGTTAGAAGATTTGTCTGTTTCTAGGAAGTTAACAGATTTCTTGTCTCTCTTTTAATGCCTATTTCCTCCGTGGTCATAAAAATTCACTGCAATTTCACAACTGATTTTGTATCTCCCAAAAACTCATGAATGGAAAATGGATTACTTGTCCTAGGCATAGTGAGGATAATAAAAATGAATGCATTTTCTTGAACTATTTAAATATCTTATTAAATGAAGTCAAGGTCATTATAATCTCTTGAGTAAAATATCTATGGTACTTCGAAAAGACTATTGCTTAATCCATCACCATGATTATTGGTTTTTAATGATTTTACTCTTTATATGAAATTACAATGTGTGGTTATCAGTCCTAGACAGAGTAAGTAATAACAATCAACAGCCAATTACAATTTATAGTTTCCATAGGTGCAAAACCAGCCAAAATACATCTAGGTGCACTAACTGGCCCTATACTTTAATAAGACAGTCTCATCAAGACTTTTCTGCACTTGCCAAACTGCTGCCTGTAGCAAGAGTAAAAGTCAACCAGCAATTCCTATTATCTTACTTTTCAAGTTACTTGTTTCCTTAAAATTACCTAATCCAAAAAATATCCCTAGGAAGAATGAGCACATTTTACCGTCTGGTTTTAATGGTAGGGAAACACACAGAATTAGAGTTCCATGTATATGTAAGATACACTAATAATAATCCCAATTATTCCCAATTATCCTCCCAAATTTAGACGGTGAGGTGGCAGCTGCGGTTAATAAAAATAGCACTTAGTTTTGGAATCAGAGGACCTAGATATTTTGCCACACACCATCTGTGTGACCTTGGGCAACTCATACCAAGTCTCTGGGCTTAATTGACTTCTATGTAAATGGTTACACTAAAATTTTACCTCCTTACCTCAAGGTATGTGCATGAGGATTCCTTGACATTTATAGGGAATAGCTTACGTAAAAGGTGAAATTCAGCTTAAATGGTTTCAAGCTATTTTAATAAAACTACTAATTTATTCACCTTTCTATGACTCTGTTTCCATTCTCCCTTTAATATTGGGAGAATATTTGAATTTTTATCTTTCGTTGCCTTAGTATGTCATGTTTTCTTTTTAACATTGCAAAAAATGAAAAAAAAAAAAAAACCTCAGATGACCAAATTTAATTATATGTTTGCTTTATGTTGTACTTTTCTTCTGTATTGTCTTAGAGATTAGGAAAGACAATTAATACTCAATTAAGGCATACTTACAACTAGTTTTATGAGAGAGTATGAGAGAGTATGTTTTTGCTAGTGATAGAATCAGAAGGTTCTAGATTCTAGTAATGGAATCAAGACCGAAGACACAGAATTCAAAGCGGGAGAAAAGTCTATTTCCTTTTCTTGTATGAAATTATGTTTTGTGTGTTTATGGAAAATGTAAGTGAAGCGAAATGTAAATTTCCTCTCATTCCTTATTGTCTCCATCACTAGATCTTGCACTTAACTGAATTTCTACAGTAGCAATATAAAGAATAAAACTCCAATTTGAATGGACTCTTATCTGACTGATAAGTATCTCCATGCACCTATCTTCCTGCATGAGGGCTCCTAAACCATAGTTAGACTGAATGAGAAATAATGAAATAATCTTTGTCCATTCAAAAACAGTTCCTTCCAGCACCAGAGACTCAGACTTTTCATTTTTCATTCTCTTCAAATCATTCTCTTCTCAAAACATTTTTACACAGATATAAGCATTAACCTTTCTATTATGCCACTGTTACTACCATTATCTAAAATTCTTTTTTGAACATCAATTGTGCAAATGGAAAACGTACTTCCAGTTAAGAAAGGGTAACGCTCCTTAGGGAGCTGACAACATAACAGAATGTTGTTTGTATTGAAAGTGCAATTCTAGCTGAGGTTTTATTTTTTAAATACCTAATAATCCAAATTATCACAAAGTCGCATCTACTCCCTAGTGGTGTACTAGAAAGCTAGATTCACAAGGCCACTAGGTAAGTTACTATTAGGTAACTTTCTACTCAGCACAGGGCCAAATCCTGTTTTTAATTGACTTTTTTCTTGTGGTGAGAAAGAAACAAAATTCGAACAGTTGGAAATTAAAAAGACAAACTATATACACGATGCTATTTCATTTTAGAGAGGATTGTGACCTCTATATCCCAGGTTAAAAGTGACCATGTGACTAGGAATCCTATATGGAGACAAACTTGCTCATTATCTAATAACTTTGAATCAGTGTACATGCAAAAGCCAAATGCATATTTTCTAGAAGTAACAAAGTAGGAAAAAAATGTTGAATGTGTTTTCTGTGGCGAAGTCACAGATGAGGCTACAAGACTAGGTGAAAAGGAGACCCGGAAAAAACACAGAGAAGATGGGGACCGCTTGTTGGCTGTACAGAGAACAAGACTCTTATTGGCTAAAGGGAACGGACTCTGAATTAGAAGTTCCTTATTTTTTGTTCACTCCCTCACCAAAAGCAATTATTTCAGGTCTCAGACTAAAATTTTGGGAAAGAGTCTCTCATTTGAAGATCCGCGATAGGAGCACTGAGTAGGTCAGTGAGCTTCACCTTCTGAAGTGCGATTCTTTCAACATCCAACTGCTATTTCCCAATTCCCAATATCATGTTTACCTCCTTGAAGACTAAGTCTTCTCATTGTGTACTGAATTAGGATCTCCTTAAAAATATGGAGGACATTAAAAGTACTAGTTAAGATCCTGTGTGCAGAAACACATAGATAATGGTTTAAATTTCTGATACAACCCTTAAACTGCAGTTGACCCCAATGCAGGGATTGGGGGTGCCAACCCCCAACAATTATCTACGTAGATCTTAACTACTAATACCTAATTATATATTAGGTAATTACTAATCTGATTACTAATACAATTATCTATGTATATATTAACTACTAACACCCTACTATTGACCAGAAGCCCTACCAATAACAGAAATGGTCAAAGAACACATACTTGTATGTTACAGGTATTATATACTATGTTCTTACAATAAAGTAAATATTAAGCAAATCCTAAGGAAGAGAAAAGTCCAGTTATAGTACTGGACATACATTTACTAAAAAAAAAAGTGTGTATAAGTGGACCAACACAGTACAAACCTACGTTGCTTAAAGTTCAAGTGTAGTTAACTTGGCAGTTTTTATTTCATCTGTGAAATTGAGATCCAAATTCCAAGTGAGGCTCACTTCAAATAATGTGTAAGAAATAGCCCCATGGCTCACAGGCCTAGAAGAGTGAATTTTATAAAGAAGAAAATGGCCACCAGTTTCCAATTCTAAAAAGAGGCCAAAGTATCAAAAAGCACATACATAGTCGGGACAATTAAAGACAGAGATTCTTGGAGACATTAGTAACATTAGCAGTCCCTATTTCAGAAAAGTGAAGGAATAAATAATATCTAGAATGGGAAAGATTGAGGAGTACATAAGATGAGATGCTGGAAATGGTGAGTCTTAAAGGAAAAGAACTTTAAGAATAGGATGAAGGTACGGATGACCTGGGTGTGGCAACTACAAGTAGAACTCATTGAAAAGTCCAGCTCTAGACATGAGCTGGACACAGTGTTTTAAACAATAAATAGTTTACTTGACAAGACTCTGGTGGAATTAGTATCCTCAAAGAGAAACAGAACTCAGGTCAGGCAAGGAGAGAGAACATCCAACAAGATACTATACAAGAGTGATTGTTGAAGAAGTTCCATTTGGAAGTGCAGAAGGGAGAGTAGGGAAGAAGAGGTATCTGGAACAAGCCAAGAAGTACACATACACAGAAGGACACAGCAAGCTTATGGTCTTGATGGGCAACTGAAAAGTATATAGAAGCATGGAGACATACCTTGTGGCTTGACTGTTAGGGTCACAAATGAGAGATGGGTCCTAGTCCTAATGCACAGGCATTCTGTTTTACTCCACATTGTTTTTTGTTATATTGAAACACATAAAAAATCGGTGTATTTATCTTTGTGAAAAAGGATTTCTTGCTCAGTATTTAGCCACTGATGTGCCCTTCTAAATCTGTAACCTCTGTTTTATTTTATATGTTGCTTTAGCAAAAATGAAACCTTGGAGTCCCCTTGCCTTTTCCTCTGAGTATCTGACCTGTGAAGCATCAACTTTTCCTCTTTACCCACCTCTCCCAGAAATAAGTTAAATTGCTTTGATGTTTTTTAAGTTTAATTAAATACCTATCTCCAGGAAAAATAATATTATTCTTATGTCTCCAAGGCACTATTTCTACAATCTGGTCCTTAGACAATATGCATCTCATTTTTCTAGAGAACTTATTAAAATACACATTCTTGAGTGCCATCATCAACCACATAAGAATTTCTGATCAGTAAACTTGAGAATATTCCATTGTAATTATCTTCATTCATGGTTGAGAAAGAATTTCCTTATAATTTGCCCCCTGCCACCCTGCCCTTAGAGATAATGAATACATTTCTAAGAAAAGGAGTAAGAATTTTGAGATCAGGAGTTGTTAATAAGGATTCTGGACTCCAGGAGCCTCTCAGGGCTGGAAAGAGTTCCCATGTTTAGATTTTCAAATGGACAGGTGTGAGAACTATGCAGCTATAGCGTAGGATCACTAGAGAAGTGAGGCTTTGGATGATAGTGAATATGTGTAACTAAAAATAACTGTAGCTTATGAAATCCAGAAGTGGCCAAACTAGTTAGATCAGAGCATTAAAGGTTTATCCCTCATAGATGCTCTCTAGGTCCAAAAACCAGGCAGCTGTGACATTAGTGCAGGAGGGATCAGCTAGATCAGGTAAACAAGTGGGACAACATTCAATGTGGTATCAAGGATCACAAGGAATAAGGGCGGCAATGTCAACAGTAAGATGACCCAGAAGCATGACCACTCAGAGGCAGGTCTGCGTTTTCAGAAAACCCACGGGATGGTCCAATGGAGTAAAGTACTCCAAAGGATAAATAGATTTTGTACCATCTTCAAGTCAGGGTATTGGAATCTTAAGCAAGTTTCAATATAATTTGAAAGTAAATATTTTGAGGAGCAGTTTCTTTGGTTTACTTTTTTATAATAACCTAAATACGGTATCCAATGCTGAGAAAATGGAACAATAATTAATTCAATAGGTGGAATTTCTGCGATAGAAAAATAATTGTTAGAGAAATAGATCAAGAATAGTCTTCAATGATGTCAAACGGAGATGGGTATCACCAAGACAGTGACATGGTTGTACCTGACTTAGCTTCCACCTCACAAAAAGAACAAATAACAACTACTCAAGAATAAGACAGCACAGAGAAAATTCTACAACACAGGACTGAGGCTTAAGCACGCCCCGTATCATAGAGACCAAGATGGATTGCATTAGAAGGTAAGAAAAGTGGCTACAGATTGACATCATCGCCCTTTCCCCAGGCCAGCAGAGTACCACATGGAGATGTCTCCCCTTGACTGGTTCTTCCAGTCAGAAGGGAAAACCCAAGAGGGACAGGCAGGTCCCTCCAGCATTGTGGGACACTTCTCAGGAACCACTACCTACTCTAATCTCACACCATGAAAAGGGCAGGAAAATCTGTGGGCTTCAACCAGTGGGAATGTGACTATGATGGAGAAGGAGGAGTGGCATGTAACAACCAGCACATAGGTCTTGGCAGACCAAGTTCATACCTGCAGTGCCTAAGTTATAATCCCAGCCTGAGGTTTTATTCAGCGCAGAAGCACGATGGGGGCATATTCTGTTCAGAGAACTCAAAAGACTACAGGTCTACCTTATTTGCATCCTCAAACAAGGAGTTTTGCCAGCCATATGCCCAGTTTGCCCACATCCAGGCGACATCCACATCCAAGGAACTGAATCACAGCCCCACCTACTTTGGAGAGTGTCTTCAGGTCCAATCTGAACAGAAGCTGGCAATAACTCCTGGAAGCTCTGCCAGAAGCATTTGAGCCAAGAGGTGGCAGAGGAGAAAAGATCACTCCCAGAGAAAACCCAGCAGGAGGCATGAAGTGTTCTTAAGCACTGGCTAGGTGTTCTTAAGGACTTAAGTGTTCTTAAGCACTGGGAATTACTTCCACAGCCAAGCCTGAGGGTAGGTCTGGCCCTACTCAAACAAAGAAATTGCATGGGAAGTTGAGAGCAGTGTGGAGGAGACCCTCCCCTTCCCCCAGGTAAGGGAGTCTCTACATAGCCCCAGCCACTGTCTTTCAGTCCTACCTGACCACACAGGCTAGCTAGTGACGATTCCTAGAAGCTATACAACCCAGTGGCACTCAGGCTAAGGGAAGGAAAAGCAGAGTCAAGAATTACAGAGAAAAGCCAGTGGCCTTGTTCAGTCAGGCATCATGGGCTGTGGGTCAGCCCACATTTCCCAAATGCACATGAAACATTTTCTAAGATAGATCATATGTTAGGGCACAAAAAAAGTCCTAGCAAATTCAAGATTAATATCATATAAAGCATCTTCTCTGACCACAATGGCAGCATATTAGAAATCACTAACAATCTATAAACAAGTGGAAATTAGATACTCTTCTAAACAACCAATTAATCAAAGAAAAACTTAAAAGGGAAATTAAAGTTTTTTGAATCCTCCCAAAATGGAAACACGACATATTCAAACTTGTAGGATAGAGCAAAAGTATTTGTAAGATGGAAGTTCATAGCAATAAATGTCTATGTTAAAAAGCAAGAAAGATCCTAAATAAAAAACCTAACCCTATGCCTTACTAAATAGAAAAATAACAACTGAAGCCAAAGTTCAGGTAATAGTAAAGGTTGGAACAGAAATAAATGAAATATAGAACAGAAAAATAGTATAAAAATTAACCAAACTAATACTTAGTTCTTTGAAAAGATAAACTTGATAAACCCTTAGCTAGAATAACCAAACTAAAAAAAGAGAAATGATCCAACTTAAGAAAATTATAAATGAAAAAAGAGACATTACAATGATACCAAAGAAAATAAAAGTATTATAAGAAACAATAACACTGAATATCAACAAACTAGACAACCTAGAAGGAAACTTAAAACTTACCAAAGTGAATCAGGAAGAAATAGAAAATCTGAACAGACCAATTACCAGTAAGAAGATTGAATCAGTAATCAAAGATTTCATAACAAAAGAAAGCTCAGGACCAGATGGCTTCACTGGCAAACTTCACCAAAAATTTAAGGAAGATTTAACACTAATCCTTTTCAAAGTCTTCAAAAAAAAAAAAAAAAAAAAAAAAAAAAAAAAAAAAAAAAAAAAAAAAAGAGCTCATTTTACAAGGCCAGGATTATCCTGACATCAAACAGGAAAAGCACTACTAGAAAACTACAGGCCAATATCCTTAATGGATATAGATGCAAAAATTCTCAAAGTACTGGTAAACCAAATTCAGTAGCATATTAAAAGGATTATTCATCATGATCAAGTGGGATTCATATCTGAGATGCAAGGATGTTTCAACATATGCAAATAAATCAATGTGATACATCACATTAACAGAATCAAAGATCATACGTTTATCTCAATCGAACCAGAAAGAGCACTTCACAGATCCATTAATGATGAAAATTCTTAAACTAGGCAGAGAAGATACATATCTCACCATAATAAAAATGATATAGGCCAAGCCCACAGCTAGCATCATCCTCAGTGGTGAAAGTTCGAAAGCTTTTCTTCTAAGATCAGGAAAAAAAAAAATGGTCTTCACTTTTACCACTCCTATTCAAAATGGTACTGTAAGTCCTAGGTAGAGCAATCAGACAAAGATAAGAAAAATGCATCAAAATTGGAAAGGAGGAAGTAAATTGGCCTCTATTTGCAAATGACTATTTTATATGTAGAAAATCCTGAAGATTCAACATAAAAACAGATCTAAATGCATTCAGTAAAGTTGCAGGATGCTAAATTAACATATATAAATCATTAGTATATTATACACTAATGACACATTTACAAAAAAAGAAAAAAATATCATTTACAATAGTATCAAAAAATAATAAAATATTTAGAAATAATTTAAGAGGGTAAAAGAGGTTTACTCTGAAAACTATGACATTGGTAAAAGAAATAAAGACACAAATAGTTGGAAATATATCCTGTGTGCATGGACTGGAAGAATAAATACTGTTAGAATGTTAATACTACCAAAGGCTATCCATAGATTTAATGTAATCCTTATGAAGTTTCCACGGCATTTTTTGCAGAAGTAGAAAAAACACTCCTAAAGTTTATATAGGACCATGGAAGAATCCAAATGGTGAAAGAAATCCTGAGAAAGCACAGCCTTCCCGTTGAGATCAGGAACACGACAAGGATGCCCACTCTCACCACTCTTGTTCAACATAGTATTAGAAGTCCTAGCAACAGCAATCAGACAACAAAGAGAAATAAAAGGTATCCAAATTGGCAAGAAAGAAGTCAAACTCTCTCTCTTCGCAGATGACATGATACTATATGGAAAACCCAAAAGACTCCACCCCCAAACTACTAGAACTCATACAGCAATTCAGTAACGTAGCAGGATACAAAGTCAATGTACAGAAATCAGTGGCGTTCTTATACACTAACAATAAAAATACAAAAAGGGAAATTAGAGAATCCATTCCATTTTATATAGCACCAAGAACCATAAGATACCTGGGAATAAACCTAACCAAAGAGGTAAAGGATCTGTACTCGAGGAACTACAGAACACTCATGAAAGAAATCGAAGAAGACGTAAAAAGATGGAAGACCATTCCATGTTCTTGGATCGGAAGAATAAACATTGTTAAAATGTCTACATTACCTAGAGCAATCTATACTTTTAATGCCATTCCCATCAAAATTCCACTGGTATTTTTCAAAGAGCTGGAGCAAA